>JAVXUL010019707.1:0-11947 GCA_035590515.1 Trichilia minutiflora
TATGAAGAGTTATAATTTTTCATAAAAAATTACAACCTTTTGATTTAAATATGAAGAGTTATAATGTTTCTAAAAAATACAACATTTATGAAAAATTATAAATGTTGAATTTAAAACATAATTATTTAATGTAGGACTTTGAGTTTTTCTTATTCAAACACGTACACACCAACAAAAATTACTAGATTGAGCTAGGAAATTGTTGTGCTGGTATTTGTATGTGCTTTTATATCTAGAAGCGGCAAGTAATGTTGAAATTTTTATGTGTTTTATTTCTAAGGAATAGACAAGTAAAGTAGGAATTTTCATTGTAAAAACAATAAAATGGCTATAGATAATGAAATTCTTATATGAATATCTGGTATATCAAAGTGTGTTTTTCATTCCTTTGTTCTGTGTGAACTAGATTTTACTTCAATCTGTGTGAGCGTTATCTGCATTTCTTGTTGGCTTTAGAACTACTTTTTCACAAAATATAAGTAGAAAAAGCAGCTGTTAGGTCTTGAACATGAGCCTCCATGTGTTCAAAGTTCAATATTCAATCTGAAGCAAAATGGTCTTTCATATAACAAATGCAATAATCCTTAGTATATGCCTTTTAATTTTAAAGGTCTCTAATTTTATTGTTGTTGACAAACTTTGATTGAGACGACTTCAATTTCTATAGTGTTGTTAATTTTGGCATGTGTGAAAGCTATGTAGAAGGCTTGTAGAGAGAATAAACTATGTGAACTTATTAAGCTTCTATAATGTGATAAAATTATGCTGAATGCTTCTACAATCACTTTTAGAGGATTATTTAAATTATTTTCTCCAACGTCTTTTTATCTAGGTTTTCTCTGAGATGGTATTTCCCTTTTATTCTGCAATCTTATAGGCAAGGGCACTATAATAACTGAAGAGAACACTGAACTTGGTATTGTATTTGGTTAGTTACATGAAAGTCTTAGTTATATGGTTTATGGCATATGTTTTTGATTATTTACAGACTTTATATTCTTCACTTTTGTGTCAAACTATATGTAGTCAGGAGGTTGGCCTTGTCACTTTTGGCTGAAGTGTAGTTAAAATTTACTGGGAGTCTCATCGTATTTGCACAAGCATCTTCTACAGCAGTGTGGATAGGAATATTGGGGATTGGCTCCAGTTTTAAAATGACCTTGATGTAGTGTGTTAGAAACTTTATGTGGTGAAGTTGTTATTAATCATCCCAGGTCAATGGTTTGAATATGTTTCATAGTTGGAAATTTAACTGCATTAATCATACAATACTTGTAAATTTGGAAATTGGTTAATGCTCAGTCGAAATTTGTGAAGTTGATGGCCTTTTTGTTTATTTGCTTCATAATGTTGGTAATTAACATTTGTTCATCTTGTTGATTTTGTTAGGGCCCTATAGGACTAGGTTCTGACCTTTTTTTTTTGTGATAGTGGACTGAGTTCTGAAATAGATGTTAAAACGTCCAATATGAAGATAAATCACCTCATTTATATCATACGTAGCTTTGTTTCTATTTTCCCTCCAAATATGTTTCTCGGTTACTTAAAAGGGTTTACTTTTGTTATTAATATTCTAAATAGTTGTTCTTAAGTTTCATGCACTTGCTATTTAAACAGTCTTAAATAATCTGGTCATTGAATACTAGATTCTGGGGATTCACAGATCTGCTATACAATCTTTAGATGGTCCTCCTTGTAATTGGGCCTGGCTCAAGAACTCAGGTTATGGATTTTAAATGTTTCTTCTTAGACTTTAAAGGCTTGTATTTGTAATTTAGGATTTTAGTGTTGGAGGTTTGACAGGCATGGTTATGTCCTGTTATGATTTCTACAATCATCCACCTTTGGAATCAACTTCTTATTTATATTTATTTTGTTGCAGAGATGCTGGTGAGGATGTGATGCGATTTGCCTAAGAGAAGCACTTTATCTCCTGATGCTTGTGGAAAAGTCAAAGTTCAGTGGCTTTGTGCCATAACTTTTTCTTTTCTCTTTTTTATATTTTAAAAGGTTTTTGCAGGATAATCTATTATTAGATGTCATTTTCTTTCATAGAGTGAAGGGGTTATTAGAGAACTATAGTACTCTGGATTGATTTCTTTTCAGGGTTTTTACTGATTCCTTCTTATGCTAGAGTTGGACCATGGAACTTATTGGTAGTTGTTTTTGGTTGTTAATTCCTTCAAAGACTATTTTTTGTTGGACTTCCATTTGAAACCAAAGGTTTCAGGTATTATTCTGCCTGCTTATAATCTTTTGTCCTGTTCATACTGCTTCTCTTCTCATGTTTTTCTATAAATACTGAAAAACCAAATGATGCTTGTGAACTTTGTGTACTTCATCATTAACCTCTTAATTATCTCTCTTTTGTCGAGCTTTTACATTGTTGAAGCCATAAAGTCTTGGGCTTTTTGTCAATTTTCTGGTTTGTTCCATGTTATAGTGATTTTGCAATTTGTATCTAACCGTTATGATGTCATCTCTTGACACATGTAAACTTACTGACAGGTATAGTGTATGTTAGAGTCTTTTGTATGATATGATAATCAAACCGTTATTGACGGATGTTAGCTTTTGGATGGTGAACTTGTCACTTATTTTGTGCTTGATTAACTTTTTGAAAGTAAACTAATTGTAGCTAGAATACAAGATTTGAGTGGGTAACAAAATAATGAAAGTATGTCCTTCGGTACTGTCATCTCCACAGCTCAATGATTGTGCATTACTCCTAAGATTATGTTGTTTATAGTAGGACAAAATCCCTTGTTGAATAATATACTCAACTATTTAGTCTCAATGTCTCCATTTTCCATCAGGCAAAGTCGTTCTATAAATTGGTTCTTATCAAATTTTTAGATGACAGTTCCATTATTTCACCATATGCATTCATGTTATCGACTATTTTACACGGGTTTGACATTTTTACTCATAATGGAGAAATGTTTCAAGTTGTTTGGGAATATCTTTTCTCTCTCTCTTTTTTTCAAATAATATAGGAAGATATCAAAAATATTGTTTCATTCTGGGAGAAAAATATTTTTGAGCTATTGCTTATTGATTATTCTTATCTGTTAGCTTGATTTTAATAACATATTTGAGACAAAAATTTTCTCTATTTATACAATTGATCCATACTTAACATTTTTATTCTATGTAGAGGACATAAAGATAAACAAGAAGCAGTAGCGGAGTCAGAGGTTGACCCTGAATAGGATTAGTGGACAATATTTGCATATCAGGTAACAAAATTTCTATTTGTTTAAGCATTACATTGTTTTCAGTTTTTTTTATTGATTTTGTTTCTTGTGCCCTCTGATCAATAATTTTGGTTTCAATTGATAGATTTGTTTGAAGGCTAATGAAAGAGATGTTTACTAGTTTTTCTCAAAGACTGGCAAAGTTAGCTTCTTCTTCTTCCTCCTCTTCATTTTTTTTTCGTGTAGTTGGATGGTTAGCTTAAACTTTATCTTAGATTAATATTATCATTCCTTTTTAAGTTTATCAATTATTAGACTGGTAGGAAATCACTCTTAAACTATATTTATCAAGAACTAATTTGTTTTTATTACATTTCCTTTAAAGTTGAGACTATTACATTTCTTGTCTCTTTTCTTTCCAATTCTTACGTATTACAACATTCAAGTGCGAAATGTCCTCATAACGGACCATAATTCAAGGAAATCGAAAGGGTTGGGTAAGTTTTACATATTGCTGCCTGTTGCTCAGTTTTACTTATATATGTCATTAACCACATATTGAAAATGATTCTGAAGAGTGCAAGCGCTTTTAATGAAACTAAATCTTAACTTTAAACTATGGAGTGCTCATATGTACTACCATTACAGAAACATAAGAGGACACATGAACAAGGTTTTGTTAACTAGATGCTATATTTATGGTTGTATATTTACGAAAACCATTCAAGCCAAAAGTGAGTCATGTAGCAATTTTCAACATCTCCTAATTAAAAAATGTACTTAGGAAGTAACTGTATTACAAAGTTACTCTTTGATGGAGCAAACTTCATTTAGATGCAGATTATTACAACAATATGGATAATTGTAGATGGCCAAGAATATATCTCCGCATGTCAAGTCTAACTTCTTGAAAAGTCCTGGTTATTTTGATTGTAAAATGATACTTAAAATATTGTTTGGTTTGGGCTATAGCCTCTGTCTTAGATCATTAAACATAAATATATTGTTTGGTCATTTAAATTATTATTTAAAGTCTGATGTTTGCAGAATTGTAATATGAGTAAGTTTGGATAGAGCAATCATTTGGCATTACAAAATGTTGTCGGTGTAGTCTTTTTGAGTTGAGTTATTTGAGGTTTATACTATTCTGAGTTATTTGAGGTTTACTTTATCTTCTAAATAGTATGATATATTTTATCTGTTCTTCCTACGTGTGCATAAATAGATATTTAAGTCTTATGATGTGGTGATTTTTTATTGTCTTGCTTTCTATTTATGTGTGTGTTTATATGTATGTGGATGCTCTTATCAATTCTGATAGATTATATTTTATAAATTATCGTATTGTTCTTGTTTGTAGGTATGTTGAGTTTTATGATGAAATGTCAGTCTCTACTGTAATGACACTCTCCGGGCAACCTCTTCTTGGTCATCGAGTGATGGTCTAAAACAACTCTTGTTCAGTCAACATCATCTGTGGCTGGAGCATCAGGTGGACTCATTGGTCCGTATTTAGGGGGAGCTAGAAGACCGTATTGTTGATTTGGTCTAACATGAAAGCACTGTCCTTATGGTAGAATTGTATTAGTGTGAGGAGAGGACCTAAGTGTATGGTTTCTAATACATTTCAGTAAGGGCAAAATAGGGATTGTATGGGAGAGGGTAGTTGAAGTTTGTTAAACTTAAAGATTTGTTTTCTTGGCTTATATAACAGCAAGTGAGTGAATGAACTCGGGGATGGTATCTTCTTCTGTTTTTGCATCTTTTGAATAAAATTCTTCTTTCTCTGGAAAACTTTCTTTCTTTTTTTTTCAAGTTTCTTGCTACTACAATCTTGGATTCTTGACTTCCTGGTTCTTTTATTTTGTTACTCTCTTAAAACTGTTTCTGTCGAAGCTTGCTTGGAAGCTTACAGGTGTTTACTGTGGGAGGAGTCTTGCTATTCTTTATGGTTGCTGGTTCTGAGCAGTTAAGCTCGTCTGGTTCTGGGTGGATAACTTCAAGACTGACATTACTTCAAGACCCTTATGTAATTAAAACTTTAGGTTTCAATCAAGCATTCATTTCCACACATAAAATTTGCCCAACCTACCAAGCATGAGATAATGCTTAACTGTTGAATAGATTGTAAGACATGATTTAGAATGTATAAACTACTTAAATTTCATTACCTTCTAGGAGTAATGATGAAGCAAATTCAAAATGAAATCCCTAGGTTTCCCATTTTCACAGACATAAAATTGTCTTAAAGAAAAATGCTAGTGTTTGAAGTTTGTTCATCTTCCAGATATATTCATTCAATTCTATTCTATCACGGAAAATAAGATATTGATTCAAAGATCAAAATATTCAATCACAAAAACTATGGTACCAATTGCTTAATTGCTATGCATTCTCTGGTAAGGCACAAAGCTAAGCTTCTACTCAATTCTTCTTTGGAGTTTCTTAAAAATAATCTTCTTCGGAGATGGTCTGTTAGGAAAGGAATAATGTAATAGAGGCAGATTCCGAAAATGATTTCAGTGGTGCTATTAGAAAACAGAAAAGTGGTAACAAACTTGATGATCTATAAGGTTGGAAAATTATGTTGCTAATTTATGGAACATCAAAACACCGTAATGAGCAAACGCACATGCCATGCAACAAGGAAAGATTAGAAAGAAAATTTCTGGTGCAACATTCTCATATAGCTTCAGTACATAAGACGGTGTATACTCGTAGACTTAAGGTAGGAAAAATCATCTGACAGGAGTACCACTTCTAAAATATTCTAAACAATCAAAAGCAAGCTTTGAAATCTTACAGAAAAAATGTGATATTTTAATTCTGTATATGGGAAAAAATTCCTTCACTTTGGTTCTGTAAACATCGAATTATGCATACAGGAATCCATGGGGTTCCTGCTATGGACGCTTTTGCACCACCGTTAAGTTCGCTGTTATGTTGTTTCAAACTGCATAAGATCTTCCAGTTTTCAGAAAAAACTATCGATTTAATAATGCACAAATGGTAAATAGAGTTAAAATATCTTGAAATCCAGAACAACAAAATGTAATCAGAATACAAGGATGAGCACATGAAGCAGGCCAATTTTACTCGATCAAAAACAAAGTTTACCTATTCGTGGAAGAAACTAAAGCCACCCAAGTGTTTAAATTATCTTGAAATCCAGAACAACAAAATACAATCACAATACAAGGTTGAGCACATGACGCAAGCCAATTTTACTCGAATCAAAAACACTGTTAATGCATTCGTGGAAGAAATACAGCCACCCACATGTTACCCAAAGAAGCGTAAAAAATAGCTTTTCGACCTAGATTAACAATTTATAATGAAATTAGGACTTTGAGCATGTTTGCCTGCAATTTTGGCTCATTCAAATACTAACAAAATTCACCCATTTTCATAAAAAGAAAAAAATGAAACAGCCAGAATTTACCAGGAAAGGCATTAGAACATCTCGATCCTAACCATAAAAGGAATATAATAATAAGAACGAAGCTGTTTAGCATCACTGTTTAGCCAATCAAAGGTTTAACAACTCAATCTCTAATTTATGAGGAAAAAAATTGAGACTTTTTGAATTTTACCCGGATACACATGTTCAATGAATGATCTGATAAATCTTAACAACTAAGAACTCAAAACAGAAATTCTGACGTGAACCCACATTAAAACATTTTAAATTAGACCCAGACGAGCATTTTCTATGAACTTCACGACTGAATTGATGAAAAAAAAAAATGTACCACGTTGAAAAGTTTGTGGGGACCCCGACGTATGTCCTGATGCCTGATGGGGGCATTGATCTCTATAACAAAATAGACTCCATGATCTTAATTTAGGTTTTGAATTAGGACTAGTTTTTGCTTGGGATTGTGATCTTGACGATGCTGATAAAGATGCTGATAATAATGTAGCTGCCTTTAATGGGTTGTTGTTTGTATGCTTTACAGACCGAAATGTTTGAGAACACTCTCATCACTTCTCGTTAAATTTTTTTTAAACAAAGCTGTCAAAGATCAGAAACTTAGTCCATATAGGCTTGTCCATAAGACACCAAACCACCGAGAACCCGCATATTTGGCGCGTTTAAAATGATTAACAATTCTTCGAATTTCACAAACAGTAATAATTAATTGAATGCTTGGATTAAATTGATTTCTTTGGATATGATACAATAAAGAATCTACATCAGTTTTTGACAGAAGGAAAAGAAAGCATTGTCATGAAGATTTCATTTCTAATTTCCGGAAGGGAGATCTAATATAAGAGCCTATCTTGCTCCAGAGGGAGAACGGGGATCCATAGATTCGTACTCTCACTGATTTTGTCGATCCTTCTCTTATAAATTCCAAGTTCTTGTCGATATTATACTGCATGCTTTCTTCATCATCAAGCAGAGGCAGTGCAACTGAACCCTGGGACTCCAAGTTCTTTATCCACCCTCGCAGTAAATAGTTCACAACCTGGACAAGCAATGAAATGAAATGAAATGTATGTACTCAACTACCTTTCAACTACACTAGACTTTCAGTTACTAATGTATTTCCAACTTTTGCACAATCAGAGAAACAATTTGACACCTCAGGAACTTCATCATGAGGGCAATGACCAGCAGGGCTGATTTCATAATATGGAGCTTCGGGCAGCTGCTTTTTCACCTGACGACCCCAGACAGGCTTCACCCAGGGATCTTCTTTTCCGTACATGAGGCAGATGGGAACCTCGTTTATGCCACACCTACAAATTTAAAGTAGAAGAAATCATTAATTTTGGTGCAAGAAAAGAGGAAATGGCTGATTCGAAGTTGTTCATGTAGCAGTTTTGAGATTTTAGTGCTAGCTACCTAGACAAAGCTTCCCCAAAGGATAGTTGTCCCTGAGGAGCAAATAAGATCGAGGCCAGTGATGCTGCAGCAGCTGGATGTTGAGTTGTCTCGAGAATACGAGAGAACACTTTGTCAACATTAGTAGAATGATCTGCATAAACCTGTTTGAGCACCTCCGCAATACTTTCAGGATCGCTTATTTTCTGCCAACTAAAATCAAAGAAGAATACAACTATGAGTTGAGTTATTGTCGGATAGAAAAGTGGTCCACCTATTACCAAAATGAATACGAGCATATGAATTCTCTCGTTCAGGTGACCAGGTGCACAAAATAATGAGGAAAGTCAAACACATATTGGGGGCACAAGTATAAAATAATAAATATTTTATAGTCTAAAAACAGAGCAATGCAAAACCTTACAGAATTTCTATGAGCTTTCTCACACTTGAAGGCAAAGGAAATGTTCCCGACCAAGGAAATAACTTTGCTAATCTTGGAGACTTTATAGGATTAGGTGAAAATCCCCAAAAGGGAGTTGCATTAAGCAATGTAACACCTTTAACCAACTGAGGATTGCATGCGGCGAAGTAGACAGCAACAAATCCTCCAAGTGAGTTCCCCACAACATAGACAGGTTCACGAATGACCTCTTCTATGAAATAGCTAACCTGTTCACGCCATAAATCCACAGAATAAACAAGCTCACTAGCCCATGGCTCAGCTTCATCTCCAAAACCCCACAGAAAAGCTTCTGTGCTACCTCCTTCCTTGGACCGTGGGGTAGGGTCCTCAAGTGGCAATGACATGCCTTGACCTAGAAAGTCAATTGCCCATACTCTATAGTCCCTGCCCAAATCTCTTAGTTGCTTCTCATAATGAAAAGAGCCTACACCAAATCCAGGAAGAAACAGCACTGGCGGGGAATTCACATTTTCACACCCAGCCTTCTCATAATGAACATTAAATTTAGGCTTCCACTCCCAAAAACCACTACTTATCTGTGTACCATGTTCACCCTTGGATTTTTCTGGCAAGCCTGGCACTAAAACCTTAGATATTGCTTTCCCCTCTTTTAGAATACTTCTTCCTGCATCCTCTTCCCCGCCAATTACATAACCATCATAATTCCGACTCAAGACATGCGAATTCAGATTTCTGAACCCTTCAAGTGAATTTAATGAACCAAAACCTTTGCTGCCATCAAGGTTCTTCAAGGAAAACCTATTAACATTAGAATATCCTGAAAACCCACTTATGAAATCATTTCTATTAAACAAAATTCTGTTTTCTCTAAATGATGGAAGCTTAGATTGACATGAATTCAAGCTTTTCCTAACTAATTTCCATCTCAAGCTTACAACATGGCAGCTTGGTTGGCAATTGTACGTGAGAATTTCCATACCCAGCCAACTGTTTTTCTGTGATGATCGAGCAAAGAAAATGCTTTAGCCAAAATTTAGCTTTACCAATTTATTTGGTTGCATAAGAATTTCAAAAGGAAAAAACAAAATTTAACACAATGTCAGAATCAAATCAAATACAATTCTCTGGCCCAATTCAATAGAAAATAATACTTATCAAGTCCATCTCGGCCATAGACAATGATTAACATCTTAATTTCTTTCTTTCCCATCAATTTCTAGGCAATCAAACATAGTTTCCATAAAGATAAGAAAGGAAAACCAGATATAAAAAGAAAATTCGAGAACTAATTCATAGAAAATTTAAGCTCATAAACTTGTTCCAAATTGCTTTACCACGACATGCAAATCAATATGTAACTTGTGAAAAGATCAAAGCCTAACGGCCCTGATCAACAAAAGAAAGCACAAAAATAATTCCTTTTTTTTTTTTAAATTCATTTTTTACCTTTAATTTGGAGGGAGAAGCGTCGTTCGAGTTCGCAAGATTGAAGCAAAACCTACATACATAAAACTAGTCGGTTGCTTGGAACTTTTTCCTTCCTCCAAAAGCCAGAAAAAAAAAAAATCAATTAACAGCCAACTTTCTAGTGGATTTTTCAACAATACCTATCTAACTAGAAAAATCAAGGCCAGCTTTAAGTAGTTGTACCTTGGGACATCCATAGACTTGTACTTTGTCTTATCATACAATCTTGCATGTAGTTCATTTTTCTGTTGGGGAATGTGTGGGTTCATTTGCTGTTGCTGATTAATTTGAAAGACGAAATTATTCATATAGAAATAAATTTTATATTTTAATGATATATGTACATTTATAAAAAAAATAAACAAATAAATTCTTAATTTTAATATTAATATATTAACTAATATTTTTAATTTAAATAAGATATAAAACCGATTATTTCTTATAAAACACTTAATTTTACGTCCTTGTTACTAAAATTTGGATGATAATAAAGCAAAATTTTAATTTTACCACTCGAAATGCATTTAAATGACAATTTTAATATTAATATTAACATTAAATTACTATATTTATTAAAAAATATTCATAACATCATTTAAGGATTAACGATTTAATTTAAACTAGAGTTTATTTGACGTTAAAAAAAAGTATTCTTTTTTCAACAAATTTTTTAAGTTTTCCTTTATCAACAATTTTTTTTTTTTATTTTTACATTATTAATATTTAATGCAAACAAAATAAATGTGATTTTTAATTTCATAAACCTCCAAAATGATTGGTACACATCAAGTAGACTTGTTTGAATTGTTTAACGCATGGGATATTGCCGTGTTGGTCACTTCGGATGGAAGACTACAGAATTAGTGCCACCTGGACCATTTCTTTGACGTCATTGGCGGGTTCAGATTCTCTCAGTCAGGGAGATTGAAAATTTTCCGCAATAAGAATCAATTGTCCTCGCTGAAACTGGACCCACACCTACCAGTTGTCACGATCTCATCCCATTGTTTGTTGTTTGATCATATTTACAGGTGACGAGTAATCAGGATACGTAGTGAAATCGTGAGTTCGGTTGCAGAGAAGTTGGAGCCGTGAAGAGAGAATTCTCCGCACGCAAAGGAAACCGTCATGTGGAACACCGCATGCTTAACACGTTTGCTTTCGGTCAAAGTATTTTTGTTTTCAGAGCTTGCTGGGAGGCGGTTTGCTTAGCAATTATGCGTGCCTGATTTTGCAACGTGCTTAACAGATAGGAAATAAAATCCAGATTGAACAAACGGGGTTAAGTTGGGCCGATAAGACTCATGCCCGGGCCTGACAACAAACATGGACCAGACTGTCTTCTCCTGTCCATGAACTTGCTCTCGTTCTTTTGTTTTGCCTCCTATTTTGGTTTTGAGGTTTTGTTCAATTCCTAATGCTTTTGATTTTGGATTGGGATTGGGATTCTGCTGGTTTTGTTCTTCTATTTATTTGAATCTAATTTTTTTATAAGAAATATAAACTATAAAATCATCTTTTCTTCTCTTATCAAACTCATCAAAATTTTAAGATATATAGATGGAGAAAGTTTTAAATGAAAAGGACATAGCATATCATTCATACACATAATCACTAAATTATAATAGTGATAATTATAGAAAAGAAAAAATTTACAGCGTATGACATGTTATTTTTGAATGGTGTCATTTAGATCTACCTAAATTGTTCTATATATTGCATAATAGTTTTTAGTTAATAACAGAAAATATAATTAATATAAATAAATAGCTTTAAATTATATAATAATTAATGATATTATAGCACGTTAGTTTGTGCAAAAAAAATTGTATCTTTAATATTATTTTTAATATATTATTTTATTATTTTTTCTCACTAAATTCATATCAATTTTTTTAGTTTTTTTTCATTTTATTTTTATTGTATTTTCTTGTTTTTAACCCCTCAATTTCATTTATTGATGCAAAAATTGAATTCTAGAACAAATAATTTTAAATTTTGTTTGGATATTTTTATCGTAGTTCA
>JAVXUL010019718.1:0-11947 GCA_035590515.1 Trichilia minutiflora
GGATATATCTGAAAGTCAATTAAAGATGAGTGGCTTGTTGGATAATTAAATTTGGTATGAATTTTCAAGCCCTAACTATGTGTTTTTTTTGGTAAAATGAGTAAAACATTAAAGCATGCGTATATTTCTTACATGATCCTTTGGTGTTCTTATGTTTAGATACAAAAACTTGATTTGTTTCCTTAAAAACCCTATCAATATATATATATATATATATATATATATATATATAATTTAAAATAAATTAAATGGCTTATTGATAATAGAGATTATCAAATAACTTCAAAATATGATTTTAAAATTAAATAATTAAATTAAAATTAAAATATTTAATTTATAGTGAGAAATTATCATTTTGTTTTTATAGGTATATGTGTTATTACTTATAGCTTAATTGTTAAGTTATAAATTTGAATAAACATTATTTATTTTATTAATTAATTAAATGATATTTATGATATAAGTATCTATTTAATTAATTATTAAATAAAATTATATATATATATATATATATAATGTTTTTTTCTTCAAATGGATAAGATGATTTAAAAACAAGCATATCTCTCTACCTTGATCATTATTTGATCTTTTCTCTCTAAAATTGCAAGGTCAGTGAAAAAGTGTGGAGAAATCATACTTTTGATTTTAATCTTCATCGTATCCTTTTTTTTTTTATATACATGAGAAATCCTAATTTATCGAACTCCAAACAGACGCGAAGCAGTCGTCACGTAGGAGGATTAGTTCAGGTAAAACCCACGACTGCACTAAACGCTTACAAAAAATGTACTTTCGATGAATCGAACTCAAGATAGACGCAAAGCAACAACCATCTCTTATGAGATGGAATCACCCAATTACACACCCTAAAAATATTATAACATAATCTTCATCGTATCCATCAATTTGGAAAAGGTAAAATATAAACCCTAACTTATTTCACATACATATTTGATATATATAGTGTTTTACGACATTGGATGCTTGTATTTGCTTGATTCAAATGTTTTGGACGTACGAAAGTTTAGACAATTCTTTACTTTAGGGCATTATTCCTAGTGACTGCCACCGCAGCATAGCCCAATGTACTTTGGAAGTATTATGTTTAGGGATCACATCTCAATTTCATTTTTACAGGCTTTGGCTAAGGAACTAAAATCACAGCCATGTTCACCGATGCTATAACGATCATGGCCATCATATTTCTATTTATCCAACTATTAGATTTTCATATTTGTCTTTCCAATAACATTTACTACTTTCACAAAATGTAACATTTTCATCAAATTAATAGTTTTTCAAAATACCAAAACATGACATTCTCATAAAATCAGTTTGTTCAAAAAAAAAACAAAAAAACCATCACGTATTAACATACTTTTCACACAATAGTTATAAAGATAACATTTATTAAAAATTACTATTTAAAACTAATTTCAAAAACTATTAATTAAGTCAACTCGTGATAGTTCATAAATTTCATAAATATTTATCTAAACTTTTAATTAAAATAAAACATCCTACTTTTCAATTTTAAAATCCAAAATAAATCTAATTGCATATAAACACATACTTGAATATTCTTACTATTTTTACACTCTTACAGTTTTTTTCCTTTCTTAGGGACACATCCTAGTATCAATTCAATAATAACTATTATTAACTCATAATATAATCAAAATATCAATTTTCTAATATAAAATATCATTAAAATTGTTGAATTTCTACAATATATATTTAAAATTTAATATCTAATCCCATTAATGTTAGAACATATCAATTTAATTAGAAAATTAGATAAGAATTTGTTATGAAACCTTACCATTTCTCCCTTTTCTTCCTGTTCTTCTTTTCCTTCTCCTTCCACTTTTTTTTTTTTTTTTTGTTCTTTTTCTTTTATTCCTTCCCTCTCGGTTTCTTCTTCCTCTCTCTGTTTCTTTTTCTCTCATGTTTTCAATTAGAAAAATGAATGATTTTCCCTTTTTAAATAATTGCCACGGACTTTAGTAAAGAAACCTTAACCATTCATTTCATTTTGTTCTTATTTCATTTGTTGCAACTACAATTTTAAATAAAGTTTAACACATTAATAAATAAATTAATTTGTTTTAATTTTGAAGCAAAACCATTCCTATTTTTCATTATTTTATTTATAACCTAGGTCAATTACGCACATAATTGAATTGCCAAGTTTAATCGAGTTCACTAGTAATTCGTTTTACTAGTGCATTTAGACTTTTTTAATATTGTGGTATAATATTTTTAAATTAAAATTATCAAGAGATGTTAATTTTAAATGTTAAATATTAATTTAAAATATATATGAATTTCATTAAAATTTAGTATTAATAAAATTTTTTCAATTTTATTTTCAAACATAATACGAAAGCCACAATTTCATATAAAACTTAAAACTCAATTTGCTATTATAGCATAGAGATATTTAAATCATAATTATTATTAAATAAAAATTTTAAAAATATATTAATGCATATATGTGTCATCAACTCTTTTTATAAATTTTTTTAAAGTATAATAGAATTACTATAATTTTAAAGAAAGTCTAACTCTTTAATATATAAATTAATTTATTTTTAATTTTGAAGCAAAACCATCCTCATTTTTCAATTCATTATTTATTCCCTAGGTCAAGTACACACATGCTATAAATGGATTGGATTGTAGAGTTTACTAGTAATTATTTTTACAAGTAAAGCTACGATGTACTATACAAATTACCTAAATTTTTTGTTGTATTTTTTAAATTATAAATTTCTTTTTTATTTACTTATAAAAATATTATAGAAAAATTAAAAATTATAATAGAAGAATTGAAAAATATAAAAAAAAATAAAAAATAAAAAATGTAACAAAAAAATTGATAATGCCCATAGCCACAATGTGGAAACTACAACAAAAGTGTGAACTTGCTTGCACATAAAAACAAAAATCCTGGAAATAAAATATTTGGACAGTAGTGCAATTAACAAAACGTAGATAGATATTGCGAATTGGCTTGACACGTGGTATAGAGGTTGATGAGATTTCCATACTAGTACATAGTGATAGTGTTGTCCTCATCAGAGTCGCCTCTAATAAATGATCACACTTTTTGAAGCAAGAAATAGTCAAAATTGTAATTAAATTATATTAGTTTCATTGTAATAAGGCCATACCCATCAAGACAAACAAGAAGAAAATGTCCTAGCTAGCTTAGCCGGTCTCTTCACATTATATGTTGATAGGGTATTTTCAAAAAACTAAATCAGAAGTTTAGATAATTTTTAATTTACAAAAAAGTTTGAGAAAATTTTATGTAGCAAAAAATTTTAGAAAAAAAAAAAACTCTCATTTACTTCGTTATATTATTTACTAACACAATTTATAGTATGTAGTTACTTATTTACTTTATCAAGTAAAAATATAACAACAAATTACCTCAAATTATATTATAATCATTTACCTTATTTTTTGACCATTATTTTGTGTTAAGAGTTACTTCAATTCAATCCACCAAAATAATAATTAAAATAATATTTTTATCTATAAAGAAATAAATTTGTTATCCGATTTTTTTTTTTACTCATGATAATTGAAATACTTGTATTATACGATAGAACTCCGACAATCTTAAATTTAACAAATTTCAGTATGATTGTGTAAGAATTATACTTTATTTCCATCTATTTTTACTTTCTATTAACATATTATTGTTTATGATGTGTTGTAATTTAGATAAAATAAAGTTAGTAAAGTTTTTTATTATTATAAAAATAAAAATTATTTAAATTAATAAATTTTTAATGAATTAGAATTCTTATGAATATTTTTAAAATTAATTGGATTATAACTATTCACGTACTTTATAATTTATTTAAAATTTAATTCAATGTTAATTATTTTTTCCAAGAACATTTAAAATTGTAATCCTACAGGATCCCGGTCGTTTGTGAGGCGAGGGAGATGGAATTAGTGATTAATCCTCTATACTGACCCTACATTTTTGTAATATAATTCATCGATCCGTTGAATTACTGCTGGGGCCGATATTTTTCTCACAAAGCATCACTCACCGTCCACTTGTCTATTCACATATCCCACGCTATGAATCAAAATCCATATAGCGGACTTCTTCTTTTTCTTCTCTCTGTCCGTACGTACGTGTTATCTTCTGGATTATTACAAACAATTCAATTTCAAAGAAGACAAATTATTATAATAATAATTAATAAATAGAATATTTATATAATTCCTATCATGCCCTACCCTACCATGCCATGCATGAATCATAGTTGGTCTTTCAATTTGAAAAATTATATAATCTAGAAAAGTCAAAATTAAAGATCTTAAATTTTTAATGTATGTATGTATGTATGTATCTATCAACTGAAAAGTTATTATTCAAAATGATTAAAACAAGATTCTTAAAATTTAATAAATCCTCTTTAATCCCATTATTCATAACTAAATGACAATAAACTTTTAATATGAAT
Organism: Trichilia minutiflora; assembly: GCA_035590515.1. Taxonomy (NCBI): domain Eukaryota; kingdom Viridiplantae; phylum Streptophyta; class Magnoliopsida; order Sapindales; family Meliaceae; genus Trichilia; species Trichilia minutiflora. Next base: position 4,494 of record JAVXUL010019718.1, read on the forward strand.
TTATCATGTATAGTGAATAATTCATGCATACAATATATGTACACATAATTCATAAATTACTATAAAATGATGAGAATAATATATTGACGACTCTTCTAAAGCAATCATACGATAAATTTATTATAATTTGTAGCATCCATTAATTAATTGTATTAGAAGATAGAGTTTTACTTGATGAATTAGAATTGAATGAATACTGATATAAATTTGTTTAATTTTTATATTTTTTTAATAAATATAATTATCATTTAAAGATGTTATATTTTGATTATATTTAAATTATTAATTATATGCATATATTTATTTAAATAAAAGCTTAAACATAATTTTTATTTATTATGTGCTCAATATGTGTCAGATAAGTATTTAAAGAGAAATCATTTACTAGCATATGATTGACTGTTTATTGATGGTTATTACTTAAAGCAAACTATTTGTCCATATAAAATTGGTTATATTGGTGACATACTATTGTATAAATGCTACGTCAATAAAAACTCACTGTCACATGTTATTTTCTTGCTGTCAAATACTAAAATATTTTTACATTAATTCTTCTAGTTTCTTTTATTTATGGCGTGAATTAATAATTATATAACTAAAAAATTATATTTCTAATATTATATAATTTATACATTTATCGACTAAGTAAAAATTCATACAAATAATAAGAAAAAAGGAATTATAAAAAATTATGGAACAATTAAAATATAAAATTAAAAAAAAAATGTATCTTAATGTATATATATATTAATATTTCGGTGTGGATAACAAAAGTAGGAGAAATGGAATGGTGACCGCATAAACCATAACTAATTAAATCCCTTCACCGATAGTTCATGGATTCTAAGTATTTATTTTCTATGGATGGATTAAATTAATTAAAATTATTTATTTATTATATATATAAATATTTTCAATCTCTGGGAACTTCAAAATTGTAGTTTTTATATCCCTTACCGTCTTTCTCTCAAATTAAATAGTGTAGGGCATGCAAAATGCATAGAGATTAATATTTATAATCTATTTATTAATTAAAATAAATAATTAATCTTTTAATTTGTGATAAAATGATAATCCTATATTTATAGAAGCGTCTCAGCATTAATGAGTAGGTTGCCACCCAAGGTTGAGATTTCTTAACATTAATCTATCCCTATCCGTTTGGCCTCGGCCACATTTTCATTATTACCTTTTCGAGCAACGATTTATTACACCTCCGTCATCAGTTCAGTTCAGTTCAATAATATTTAGTATCTTATTGAGATCAAATTAATACACAAGTACTGAATTTTTACAAGTATATAAAGAAAAAAGGACTTTTAAAATCATAAAAATTGGTTAAACATGTACTTTAATTTTTGTATTTTAAAATATTTAAGAAACTTCATTTGTTTAATTTAATCATAAATTTAGAAAAAAATAAAATAATTTTTATATTTTGACTATGCAAATTTAATTAAAGTAAAAACACTGTTTGGGGCAAATTCATGCAAACATCACAATGATTTCAAGTTTCAAATTGTATCACCCACTTAACTGATGAATACTACTCATTTGGGATGAAAATTTTATATATAGAATACAAATTTAGAACGTTTAATTTATTCAAACCTTTTTCAAATAATTATTTATTTATTTATTTTTACCTTCAATATATATTCACTGCGTACAGAAAACCCTCCATTAAAGAATAGTATAAAAGAGTGAATTAATTAGCTAGGGGCTTTTATTCCGGTTTTTTCGGTGCAAGTGACTCTGCGATGGCCATAATGAATGCCACACGGTTTGTGAGGCGCGGATGCAGAGAGAGGGAAAGGGTTCAAACAGAAAAAGCTGACTTTTTGCAACACAATTGAGTAAATGCTCTTTGTGATGCGTTTTGACTCTTTGGAAGCAAGAAAGCAACCCTTTTACCTCACCATAGTCAGCGTAAACATCTGCTTTCCTCTCTTTCTTTCCATCTATATATATCCATTGCATACGTTAGACGCTTGTCTCATATCAATCCATACAACAAATTGAGATTGATCGCAGCAAGAAAAACAATTTGATTATTAGTGTAGTCTAACTATTAGCTTAGCTAGTCTTGAGAAGAGAAGAAATTAAGGTAAGGTGGAATATGGGTAGACTACCTTGCTGTGATAAGATTGGCGTGAAGAAAGGGCCATGGACACCGGAGGAAGATATCATTTTGGTTTCTTATATTCAAGAACATGGACCAGGAAATTGGAGATCAGTTCCTACTAATACAGGTAATAACATAAGTTCTCAAAATTTGAAGTTTCTGAGATTTCCCTCTTTCTTAGGTTTTGGGTTGGTTAACGCGTTAAATTCGTATAGTTATTATATATGTATTCTGCAGTACTAACTGTACTTGAGTTAATGTTATCTCAGTTTCTTTTTCACCGTCCTTTGCTGGATTTTTTTTCCAGGTTTGCTGAGATGCAGTAAAAGTTGTAGACTCAGATGGACAAATTATCTGAGGCCTGGAATTAAGAGAGGGAACTTCACGGATCATGAAGAGAAGATGATAATCCATCTCCAAGCTCTCTTGGGAAACAGGTAATTGAATTTGATGGTTTCTGTATATGGTTTACGATAAGATTTGCAAATCATCCCAATTGGAAAGTTTTGTTTATGATAATTTTTCTATCAAGGAGATTAATCTTGCAATTTGGAATTATGATTTATTTGATGGGAGCAGATGGGCAGCCATAGCTTCTTACCTTCCTCAGAGGACAGACAACGACATAAAAAATTATTGGAATACCCACTTGAAGAAGAAGCTTAGAAAGATGCAAGCAGGCCAAAATCAAGATGGGTTTTCCGCTTCTGCTAACGCTAATTCACAGCAATTCTCCAACTCTAAGGGTCAGTGGGAGAGAAGACTCCAAACGGACATTAACATGGCTAAACAAGCTCTCTGTGAAGCTTTGTCCCTTGACAAAACAATCACATCATTACCAGCTGATGATCAATCAAATTCAAAACCCATAATTACTCGTACAAATACTACTTATCATCATCCTTACACAAGACCTACAACTGATCAGAGGACTACTAGTACTACTACTTATGCATCAAGTGCTGAAAACATATCCCGATTACTCCAAAACTGGATGAAAAATCCACCAAAATCAGCATCTACAACCAACTCTCAGGACTCCTTCAACAACGCTGTGGCTAGCGAAGGGACTCTTAGTCCAACAAGTGCAACTACTCCGGATCAAGGTTTTGATTCACTGTTTAGCTTCAATTCTTTCAATTCAGATGCAACTCAATCTGTGTCGGTGGATGAGACGACGACGAATTTGACTCCAGAAACTAGCGTCTTCCAAGATGAAAGCAAACCGAAGACGACGACGAATCAAGTCCCACTCACGTTGATCGAGAAATGGCTATTTGATGATGTTACTGAAGCAGCTCAGGGGCATGATCAAGACCTAATGAACATGCCATTAGATGATAGTGCTGGAATTGGAGTGCTGTTTTAATTACAACTTTGAATCGATTTGGATTTCTTTTTTTCTCTCTCTTTCTTTTCTGTTTTTAGGCCTTTGATGTAGCTAGAAGAAGTACATCAAACTCAACTCTCTCCTTGGAGGAAGAAAGAACAAAGTGTAAATTAAAAATAATATATCTATACTATTATTACTAATACTATGTATAATGTTGCATATATATGTATACGCACACACACTCTGATTATATATAAATAAATCTCTTTCTCCGTCTTCCTTTAGATTGCAATGCCTTAATTTGGCGTGCTTCTGAGCTCTTTGGGTTAGGCAGATCTGAGGTCAACTCCCAACCGTAATTAAAGAGTATGTTCAAACCTAAATTTTAAGTACTAGTATTTCTGTATTTACATATGATGTACTGCTTTATGTTTTATATATTTATTTATAATAAATAACTCTTTTTCATTACTTTCTAGTCTAGTAATAAGCTTGTAATTAATCTATCTTTTTAATCAGTGATCCTTCTTATGATCACTATTTAAAGAAATGAAATTTTAAATAATCCCATAAAATTCAGTAAAAGCTTGATTAATTTATATATCAATTGATTTGGGTTATCATCAATTTTAAATTTATCAAAAATTAACTTCAAAAAGGAAAAACGGATCATTGTTCTTTGGTTGTAATTTTCTGGTTATAGTAGCACTGCTACGGTTCGATGAGGGTACTCATCGACAACAAGGCTGCTAAAAATATCTATGGAGAAGATGCCGTATTGATCCCTATTGACTCGCCCGTTTAACAATGACAAAAATTGAATGTCAAGCTGGTGCTATCTCGTTGCTTTGTTTTTCCATGAAAAAATAAATCGCCATTAAATACGATGTTGAAATATTGGACAACGCTATTGGACAAGAATACTTGAGTTGTTAAAGGATATTAATACTTAGACAAGATTTTATTACATTTCTCTTCGGTTCAGTTGGGTATAAGTGCACATATTATTATTCTCCGTTAAGTCTTGATTGCAAGATACTTTTAAAGTATAAAATTCGATCATATAACCAACAAGGTATCGTTAGTGTTATCAGTTTTCAATAATTTTATAAATAAAATTATAAAATTCGATCATATAACCAACAAGGTATCGTTAGTGTTATCAGTTTTCATTAATTTTATAAATAAAATTATAGAAGTAATATTAAGTTTTATCAAAAATTCGTTTATTTTTTAATTAATATTTTATGATTTATAATTTCACTGTATTATAATTATAATCACTACTAGAAAAATAGTTTTTGGTGATAATAAAATTCGGTTACTAAATAGATTTTATGACAAAAAAATGTTTGTCACTAAAATTAAAGTCACTACGAGGTAACAAAAAATATTCTGTCGCATTATTTTTGTCAGTACTTAGTAATAGAATATTTTTCCATGTGCTAGATGATATGGTAAATAAATTAGCTTATGTGACAAATGACATAATCAATTATTTGCTTACTTGACGGTTGACATGACTATTTATATTGTTGATGTGTCGATGATAAATTATATTATTTATATGTCAAATCATTGTGGCAGGTTATATTGATTACATGGCAAATAATGTGGCAATAAACTTTATTATAAATTTGTGATACACTTCTATTAAGAATATATGACAGAAATCTATCACATATATATGACAGAAATCTATCACATATATATGAAATTTTTTTTATAATAATTAAAATTTTATTTTTTAAAATTAGTTGTGTTAGAATTTACGTAGCCAAAGTTCTAACATGAATTAGCTTTCAAAACAGGGTAGAAGAAAAGACTAATGCCCTTCCTAACTATAATGGCTTTTAAAATTTATATATTATGCAAATATTAACAATTTTCTCATAAAAAAAATCAATTAAAAAATTTATTAAATATTAGAAATTACAAATATAACAATAATAGTTCAATATATTCATATCCATATTCATCTCTATAGAAAATTTCAACATTTCTATTTAATGTTTTAATCATCCAATATACAATAACAATAAAAAAAAATAAAATTGAATTCAATACAATATATCTGAATGAGAAACGAACAGGAATAAAACTTGCTTTCAATTTAAGTAAACTTTTTTCTGTCACACTAAGTAAAAAATAATACAAAATTAAAACAACATTTTGTAAGAATAATTAAAAAATTATTTCATAATCACACACCAATACTAAATGATAACAAAATTAAAACACCATTTTGTAATGACTGGTATAATATTGGGTGAACTTTGTTCCACTTCAGCAATCCTTTTCTCTGGTGTTATTTTCACTTGTTCAACGTGTTAGAGATATGTCCTAAAATCAATCATGTCATATGGTTCAGAGTTATTATTTCTTTGTATATAAATTTTGTAATTATTTATAAAAATATTTACATTTAATAAAATGACATTTATGTATCTTGCATTGTATTCAGTTGCTGTTCTTTATAATATTTTCTTAATGCGAGATATATTCATGTATATATTATGTATCGAAATTCTATTCATAAAGAGTTACGGATATGAGAACAAAATCTTTGTTTTAAATATATATAAAACTTGCTCCTAGTTGAGGTGATGTCATTAGGGACGATGACATTACATAATCAGAATATTTTGTTGCTACCAATGATTAGTATCTAATACTAATAGTTGGGTGACGAGTCTCATGTCACAAGAGCATAAATATGAGTACCACGTTTGAGAATGTGATACTAAACGTGACCAAACGTGATGAATCATATGGGTGAATATCCACAAGTCAATGATTCATCGCATAGTCGTACGAATGTACCATTAGTCTTTAGACCTGAAACATCATGACTGCAATCTATAGTGAGACACATTGTTCAGTTGTGTATATTACACTAGGCTAGCCACGCCTGATGAAAGAAGCTTGATGGTAATGTGCTCTTATTATATGAGAATAGGTGATGGTCAAGATGAAATCTACTGGCTCAGGTATTTGAGCTTGAGATCCTAGACAGAATTATCATCTACAGGAATTAAATCTCTGATCAGAGTACACATATTCTAAAAATGAGTTTTTGGATTCGTGGATCCCTTTTATGATTGAGGTTTTGGTTCTATGATCGAGTTAGGGGTTTGACTATACAATGACTTGCACTTGATCGGGAGTTAACAGTAGAGGGACTTTATTACATGTAAATATGACTATATAGATTTATTCGAATTATGTTCTCAGTATTTTAAGAGTCATGATATCTTACTAGAGGTCACTCATGATCATTGAGAACTTCGATTATAAGGAGTTATACCGAAGTGATACGAATGTGTTCATATTTTCTTATATTTAATTCACAATGAACCCAAAGGATCACACATAATATCTAGCAGTTGATGATGGATGAAAATAATATCATTAAACTAGTTAATGATATTTCATATTGATAAAAATTGCATTGCTCTAATACTTGGTCGGTAGGCAATTTCATTCTTTAATATAAAGAATAAATTTTTTCCACAATGACGCGCCAGCACCTGCTAGTTCGAAAAAGATGTTGACAATTTTGGAGACTTGAAATGATATATTTTGATATATGAATTAATAAATAAAATGATATATTTTGATATATGAATTAGTAAATAAAATTATTTATTTATTAATTATAATACAAAGTATTCATTATTGAATAAATAAAATATTTATTTATTAGTATTTAAATAAATATTATTTAAATTCAAATAAATACCTGAATGACAAATGGTGCAATTGTTGTTTGCCAAAAGTTATTATCTTGTTAAATACTAATTTTATACATTTAATCCAATAGCCAATAATTTTTCTATTATTTATTGATTATGGTAATTGATAAATCTTAATATTTTTAGTGTATATTGTAGTCTTCATTATGTTTTTGATGATACTTTATATTAAACAAAATTGAAAATTGATTATTAAATGGCATAATTAAATTAATTGTGGAATATACTTGATTTTCTA
>JAVXUL010019729.1:0-11946 GCA_035590515.1 Trichilia minutiflora
AGGTGATTGTGAATAGGTTTAAAGTCACTCTTTCGGAGATTGTTAGCAGCGCTCAATCGGTTTATATCTCGAGCCGTCAGATCTCAAACAATATTTTGATTTCTCAGGAGTTGTTGTATGGTTATCATCTCGACAAGCACCCCCCGCACTGTGCTATCAAAGTTGATATTCGGAAAGCTTTTGACACTGATAGTTGGGATTTCATTCTTGTGGGTTTGAGGACTGTTGGGATTCCAGAAACTATGGTTGACTGGATTAAGGCTTGTCTCACCACCCTATACCACTCAGTGGGAATCAATGGAGAGTCTCATGGTTTTTTTCCTAGTTCGAGAAGAGTTAGACAGGGGGACCCACTTCTCTATACCTTTTTGTCTTGGCTATGGAAGGTTTAGCTAGTATCCTTCACACTGGCTCCTCCCGACCCGATTTTAAATTTCATTGGAGATGTTAGAAGACGGGTATTACTCATCTCTATTTTGCAGACGACTTGCTGGTTTTCTATCGAGCTGATACTACCTCAGTTAGGATCATCAGAGATGCTTTGGATGAGTTTGCTACTATCTCAGGTCTTGTCCTTAATACGGCTAAAAGCCAGATCTTCACTAGCGAGGTCAGTCAAGAGACTCGTTCAGACATCCAGTCTATCTTGGGCTTCCCTCAGGGTGATCTCCCAGTCAGATATCTAGGGTTCCCACTAATTGCTTCTCGTCTTCGACAGATTGGCTGTAAACCTTTGGTGGATAGGATTTTATCCAGGATTAGATTGTGTACTTCTACTTCCTTGTCTTATGCAGGGCACCTACAGCTTATCCGTTCAGTCTTCTTCTCTATTCAGGTTTATTGGTCTATGATGTTTATTTTGCCCCCAGGCTATTATTAGGAAGATTGAGAGTATTATGACAGGCTTTCTTTAGAAAGGCACCTCTTTATTGACTTCCGGAGCTAAGGTTTCTTGGGCTGATTTGTGCTATCCGAGGAGAGAGGGTGGTCTTGGCATTAAAAGCTTACGGGTTTGGAACTAGGATGCTACCTTTAGACATGTTTGGAGATTATTGATAGATAGAGTTTGTTTATGGTCCTCCTGGGTTCACACAGAGTTACTGCAAGGGAGATCCTTCTGGCAGGTCTAGACCCCTTCAAGGGCTTCCTGGGCTTAGTGGAAGATCCTTCTTAGTAGAGGCTGGTGCAGGGGGATGATAGTGGCCTCAGTGGGTGATGGCAGAGGTACTTCTTTATGGCAGGACTATTGGCTTCCTCAGGGTCCTTTATGTGACCTACTCTCATATCGCACACTCCTCTCTACAGGTCTTCAGGCAGAGGCCCGAGTGTTTGATATTATTGTTGATGGTCATTGGGCTTTTTTTGTTAGCCCTCCTCCTCTTCAGAGTATATGGGACTCGATCACCTTTCAGCCTAGGGAGTAGTTGAGGGATTGTAGGGTTTGGAGAGGTCATTCTTCTAGGATGTTCTCTATCAAGTCAGCTTGGGAGACTTTACAAGACAAGAAAGCCCCAGATCCCATCCATCACCTTTTATATTTCTATGGACATATTCCCAGACACTCTTTTATTATATGGCTAGCAGCTAGAGGTCGTTTATCTACCATGGATCACTGAGTCTCACATGGTATCTCTACATCTTCCCAGTGTGTTCTTTGCAGCTCAGAGCTAGAGACCCATAAACACTTATTCTTTGAGTGTGATTTCTCTTCATCTATTTGGAGGGGCATCTCCACTTGCACAGGGGTATCTTGCCATCAGACTATTGGTTTGATCTTCTTCAGTGGGCCTCCTCTCATCTTCATCGAAAGGGAGATTTCAGGCATGCTTTAGCTCGATTGGTCCTTTCTGCATCAGTTTATTTCATCTGGTATGAAAGGAATAATCGAGCTTTTTAGCATATCCATCGCTCCTCTCAGTTAGTCATGGAGGATATCTATCACATAATCCGAGACAGAATTTTAGAGTTAGTTCCGAGATATTCAGTTCCTTCTGATCTAGCTCGCATATGGTCTTTGGAGACCTAGTTGTTGTTTCTTGGATGTTTTGTTTTATTGCACTGTAGTTTGTTGGATGTTTTCCTTTAGGCCTGCGTGCCTATTTGGGTGTTTGCGTTTCTTGCTTGGTTTGCTTTAGGCCTGCGTGCCTTTTGGGCGTTTGTGCTCCTTTTTTTGAGGCCGTTTAGGCTTTCGGGGTCATTTTCGCCCCTCTCTTTGTGCAGTTTTCTTTTTATAAAATTTTAATTTCTCCAAAAAAAATCAAAACGTCATCTCGGGGCCATCAATCTCTCCTTTTTTTGGATAATGACAAAATATATCTATATATGTTTTGTTCTCTCCCTTTTTGTCAACATTCAAAGAAGGGTTATAACCAATAAGCACGCAACCAATATACGAAATAGCAAAGAAAGATCAAAGATGGCAACTATCAAATAAATACAGTAACATGAAATCAAGAGCTATTATTAATAAAAACATCCAAACATAGTAATCATCCAAAAGATAATAAACATAAAAACATAGATAACATTTACAAGTTCGAAACAAAAAATTATCATCAAAATATAAGCAATCGATAAGACAAATAAACTATCGTCATCAGATGAATCAACGCGAGCTGGACAAGATGAGGAGCTTGTCTCAAATGGTGGATGCGTACTCGTAGGAGTAGGATGCGGAGGAGGTGGCTCTAGATGAAAAGGGCAAAAACACGAATGAGGTGGTGGCTGACGATCAAAGGTAAGAGGTCGATAGCCCGAAAAGGATCCAAAAAATACTCTTATAGAAGGTCGCAACTAACCAATCTCACTAACAAGCCTCTCCTCGACTTCATCCATTTTTATATGCAATTTTGTGAACTGAAGTATCGAATCATTTTTTTGCTTTTCTACCATTTTCCCTATAGTATGCATTACTTGAAAAGCCTCGTTCATATGAGTGTCTAGTTTTTGCACGACAGTCATGATTGTCAACTCAAGGGAGGAAAAACAGTCAAGAAATCGTTTAATATTGTATTCCAACATAGGTGTAGGAAGAGCCAACGGAACGGAGCCACTCGATTGAGAAAGAGGAGGTACTGCTGGAGCTATCTGTGTAATAAGTAGTGAAACACCTATTATATTCCTATGTCTACTCTATCGAAGGACGAACAGAAGGAGGTGTGGGCTCCTGCTGCTACTGCTCTAGTCTAAAACCTTATGGAATATCACCTTGAGTGCCCTTTATACCAACAACATCATCCACTCTAATGGAGAGACCATCAACCTACCTAAGAACTCATACACCAGGAGCCATCAGCTTATAGTGCATCTTTCTAAGTATAATCTCACTCAACATGCTCGAGGGAGGTGATGTCTTGCTATCCATACTAGCTAATGTGTCAGGGGTCATCTTCCTGATCAAAATAGAGATCGGATAACTATAATGTAGGTTGTATCGTTGAGATACACTTCGTGTGATGCTCGTAATCATCCAATATGCCAGGTTGAGTCTCTGATAGGTCATGATTCGAACATTCAGATTATGTGCTACTATCAAATGCAGGATTCGTTCATTCAATTAAAGTTTGGATGGTTTATTCTCGATAATATATACATCTGAGTTTTTGAATATAATCCTACAGGCCTCAAGAGGGTTAAAGGCTGAAGGAATGTAATAGTCTCCTCCCGAAAGCATCCTAAACTTCTCAACAATAAACTGATCATCTACCACAAACTCAAAACCTCTCACCCAAGTGCGAAATTTTGTCATCATATTCCTACTAGTATCCGGGTTTTTTATATCAAGATTCGAATAAAATAATCTCACTAACTCCGGATAGTACTCCCCCTTAATCTTCAGAAAAGGTTACCACCCAAAACTAGTAATATGGTATAAATATGAAAAATGCATCTTTTTAAGAAGTTCAAGGTCGATTACCCGGTCAGGAGTGACTATGCGATTTACGAACTAAGTCATGAATTGTTCCTGTTGATCTTAAGATGTGAAGCCCCAAGGATTTAATTCGATAGGTATAGTAGACGACGAAGACTCAAGAGCTTTGTATTTTTTTTGGTCTGACGGCACGGGAACCTTCATTCTTGAAGGCATTATGATAGAGAGTGAGTGAGAGAATAATAAGGATGGTTTCTGAGATATGTAGAGAGAGATTATAACGGCGAGAGTAATGGTGAAAATGACGGTTACTAGAGTTTGAAAAGTTGATTTAAGAGAGAAGGTTAAAGATGAAAGTTTCTTAAAATAGTAAAGAGAGAAAATAAAAGGTTTAAATTTGAAGGAGTGGGGAAGATGAAGGGATTTGGCGGTTATGAAGATGGAGTGTTATGCCCTAACTCAAAATGATGTAGCTTTTTGGCTTCAAAAGGACAAACGTGTCGATACGTTTTAAAAGATATCAATACGTTGCAACGTTTCTGCCTCAAGTCTGTTATGAAGGTATCAATATATTTTAAAAAACCCTTGAACGTATCGATACGTTGAGTCGCAAGACTCAACATCTCCATCTCGAAGGTGTCGATACCTTTTGGAAAGGTATCGATACGTTAAGTCAAAGTTTCAGCACGTTTTAAACATTTTGATACGCCAACTGAAATGTGTCGATACACTGCTTGGGGTGTCGATACATTAAGGAAAAATCATCAAGCACGTTTAAGAGAATAGCGAACGTGTCGATACAAAGGATGAACGTATCGATACAATGATGGAATTTCAGACAAAAATATTCGAACACTCCCCAGTATTTATACACAAGAGCATTTAACAAGAAGTATATCAAACTAAAGTTCAACAAATTAAAGAATACAAACAACAGCATGTTTAATTAACACACATCATACCAAGATTATTCCTCAAATAGCATCATTTTATAAAAATATCGTATCTAAAGGTTTTATAAAAATATCTGCTAGTTGATTCTCGATATTAATATACTCAATATAAACATCATTTTTTTGTACATGATCGCGGATAAAATGATATCATATCTCAATGTGCTTAGTATAAGAATGATGTACAGGATTCTTAGCCAGGTTTATGACACTTGTGTTATCATACATGATGGGAATCCTATCTATATGCATGTCATAATCTATCAATTAATGCTTAATCCATAAGAGTTATGCACATTAACTACTCACAGAAATATACTCGACCTCGGTGGTAGATAAAGTAAATAAATTTTGCGTCTTACTCACCCATGTGACTAATGCATTCCCTAAGAAATGACAAGCACCACTTGTGCTTCTTCTATCAATTTTGTAACCTCCAAAATCAGCATCCAAATAACCTTTTGGATTAAATAAACCATCTTTGGGATAGAACAGTCCCAGGTTAGGTGTGCCTTTAAGATATCGAAAGATTCGTTTCACAGTACTTAAATGTGATTCTTTGGGATTCGATTGAAAGCGTGCAAAAACACACACACTATATAAAATGTCAGGTATAGATGCAGTAAGATATAATAATGATCCTATCATTCCCCTATAAAGCTTAGGGTCAACACCCTTGCCTTGCCCATCTTTATCTAAAGAGGTAGATGAACTCATAGGTGTGTCTACGTGTTTACTATCTAAAAGTTTGAATTTCCTCAGAAGATCCTTTACATATTTTGATTGGGAGATGTATATGCCATCTAAAGTTTGCTTAATTTGTAAACCCAAAAAAAATTTAATTTTTCCATCATACTCATTTTAAATTCATTTTTTATTAATTTTAAAAATTCTTCACACAATGAATCATTTGTGCTACCGAAAATGATATCATCAACATACACTTGCACAATGAGTATATCATTTTCTTTTGATTTAATAAAAAGAGTTTTGTGAACACTCCCCCTGTCAAAATCATTTTCTAGGAAAAATTTACTAAATCTTTTATACCAAAGTCTACGAGCTTATTTTAAATCATACAGAGCTTTAGTCAATTTGTAAATATGATTTAGAAATTTTTGGTTCTCAAAACCAGGAGATTGTTCAACATACACTTCTTTGTTTAGAAAAGCAGTCTTTACATCCATTTGAAAAAGGTTAAATTTTTTAAAACAAGCAAAAGTTAAGAGGATTTGTATTGCTTTTAGTCTAGCCACGGGAGTATACGTCTTATCATAGTCTATCCCTTCCTCTTAACTATAGCCTTGAGCAACAAGCCTAGTTGTATTTCTAACAATGTATCCATATTTATCTAGCTTATTTTTAAACACCCATTTATGCTAATGATGGAATAATCACTAAGTTTAAAAACTAAGTCCCAAACTTGATTCCTTTGGAACTGATTTAGTTCTTCTTGCATTGTTATTATCCATTCCTCATCCAGTAATGCGTCATCTACTTTGTTTGGCTCTAAATGAGACACAAATGCAAGGTTTTGCATTTCCTCAAGATTTTGAGAAACATCTCTAGATGCTCTCCTAGTTCTAATACCTTAAGAGGGATCACCAATGATCAACTCTCTAAGATGATGAGATGCATACTTTTAAGCCTTTGAAAGTTCCCTAGAATGAGTCTATATGCTCTTCATGCTTCTCATTAGGATTCTCATTTAGTCTCAAGTCATTGAACTTATTTGTCATATCTATTTCATCACTCTTCTCCTTAGTAAGCATTTTCATCATTTCAAGTTCTAACTCATCAAAGGTAATATGCATTGATTCTTCCACAACCTGAATTCTCTTTTTATACACTCTATATGCTTTGCTCCTAGATGAATAACCCAGAAAAATTCTTACATCAGACTTAGGCTCAAATTTTTCAATGTTGTCTTTGGTGTTAAAAATGTAACAAGTGCATCCAAAGACTCTAAAGTGTTTGATTTTGGGTTTCTTTTGGTACACCAACTCATAAGGAGTTTTGTCTAGGAATTTCCTAATCAACACTCTATTGAAAATGTGACATATTATGTTAATCATCTTAGCCAAAAATATTGAGGTAGCTCATATTCGTTAAGCATGGTTCTACCCATTTCTTGTAAAGTTCTATTCTTTCTCTCAGCTACCCGATTTTACTATAGTGTTCTAGGTGCAGAGAAGTTATGAGTGATCCCAAATTCATCACAAAAAGCCTCAAAATCATGATTCACAAACTCACCACCTTGATCACTTCTAATCTTCACCAAATGGTAACCAAGTTCATTTTAAATTCTCTTAAAGAATCTTCTAAATGCATCAAACGTGTCACTCTTGTTCTCTAAAAAGAACACCCAAGTGAACATAGAGAAGTTGTCAATAATGATATATGCATAATATTTCTCACCAAATGATGCAACTCTATTTGGATCGAAAAGATCCATATGAATGAGTTCAAGGAGTTTAGAAGTGGAAATGGCATTCTTAGGCTTAAATGAGCTTCTCACTTGTTTACCTCTTTGACATGGTCCACATGTCTTGTCCTTGGCAAACTTGAGATTAGGGAGGTCTTCAAAAATGTTATGCTTTGATAATTTCCTAATGAGGTCTATACTACAATACCCTAACACTTTATGCAACAACCAAGAATCATCACATATCACTTGTAAGCATATAGAAAATTCAACAACCATTTTATCTAATTCAATCACATAAACATCTCCTGTCCTAGAAGCATGCAAAATTCTTCTACTAGCATCATCAAAAACATCACAAGCATTTTTTAAAAATCTAACATTATATCCAATGTCACACAACTGAGATATGCTAAGCAAGTTGTATTTTAATCCATCTACTAGCAACACATCAGAGATTGTGATATTGTTTACCTTAATGATGCCAATTCTAACAACCTTGCCTCTGTTGCTATCTCTGAAGATCACATCTTTTTCCTTCTTCTTTGAGAGATGCACAAAAAGTTTTCTATTTTCGGTTATGTAACTTGAGCACCCGCTGTCAAGAAACCACTTGACTTCTCTGAGTGTATTTTTCTCATTCTGTCCCTGTATAATCAATATTCATTTACTTTGGTACCCATTTAACTTTGGGTCTATAAAAGTTAGTTCTAGATTTGATAGCATCAACACCAACTTTGAAACCTTTGGAAACCCAAATTAATTTTAGACTTTTGTAGGTTTTGTTGCTTATGGAACATTTGTTGATGTGGTGCTCTCTTCTACCACAGTAATGACAAGCAAAAAATGATTTCATTTGACTTGATGCTTTCACAAAGTAGTTTGAATATGATTTTTGTTTTTTACTAGGTTTATAACCAATCCCAACTCTATCAAAAATCATTCTTTGACTACCTAGTAGTTTATCTAATCCATCCTTTCCTAGAGTGATTTTAGCTAGGATTCTTTTTAGCTTACTAATCTCCTCAATCAATTCTTTATTCTTAGCTTTTTCTGCATTGATTTCTATCTCACATTCACAAGCAACTTTTCTCAATTTTAATTCCTTATTTTCTTTCACCAACTTAGAATACTTTTTCTTGTTTTTCTTATTTCTAGTACATAGTTTCTCAAAGTCACATTTTAGTTCATCATACAGATCCATTAACTCATCATGCATAAGTTTATTTTCACTATCAGAACAAGTGTTATAGTAATTAGAGAAGGATTTTGAAAGTACCTCTTCATCTTTTTTGGCTATGAGACAAAAATTGGTATACTCGTTTTCTGATGCAAAAAAGTTGTCACTTTCTGATGACTAATTCCACATCACCTTCATAGCTTTCTTCTTCTTCCAATCCTTCTTGTTCTTCCTTAAAGGACATTCCGGTCTAGTGTGTCCTGATTTCTTACATTTATAGCAAATAATCTCCCTCTTTTTTTCTTTTTCTTTATATTTCTTGTACTTTTCTGATTTCTCTCCCTTCTGAAACTCTTTTCTTCTCCAGTTCTTCTTTTTGGTTCTATCTCTATTGAACATTTTCTTCATTCTCCTAGCCATTAGGAGGAACTCATCTTCTTCAGAAGAATTTTCTGTGCTATTTTCTTCTTCTTCTTCTTTTATGCTTTTGAGAGCAATGTTTCTCTTCCCACTTTCTCTATCATCTTGCTCGTTCCTGTTCAAGGAAAAGCTTGTTGAGGTCGTGAGCTTCTCTTATGGCTGTTACTTTCGCCTTCCATTTCTTGGGCAAACTCCTCAAAATTTTGTTCACCCAGTCCATGTTTGAATACGACATCCCAAGAGATTTTAAACCATTTGTTATGTCAATAAAACGTGTAAACATATCTTTAACTGACTCATGACTTTTCATTTTGAAAAGTTCATAGTCATGTACAAGCATGCTTATTTTAGAGTCCCTGACTCTACTTTTCTCTCGTGGATAACTTCAAACATATCCCATATTGCTTTAGCCGTGTCGCAACCAGACACCCTATCATATTTTTACCTATCTAATGAGCAATAAAGCACACTCATTGGTTTACCATTTAACTGAAATTAAGCTTTCTCTTAAGGAGTCTACTTAGACTTTGGTTTTGTTTTTCTCTCACCAGAGATCTCATACATGGTCATTGGGGGTTTGTAACCATCCTCTATGATGGTGGGGATTTTAAAATCTAAGGTACTTAGAAAAATATGGATACGCTTTTTCTAATAAGCGTAATCAAACACATTGAAGAAAGCAGGTCTATTAGTAGATTGACCCTCTACTATCTGAGATGGAATGTTTGATAAGGATGCCATTAAATCTATTACTCGCAGGTATTTAATCCTATATGAAGTGAGTTTGGCTTTGATACCAATTAAAGTCCCAGATGGCAAAATCTAAGAGGGGGGTAAATTGGATATTTAAAAAAATTTAAAACAAGGACTAACGTGTTCGTGCAATGAATGTAGAGAGAGAGTAAAAAAAATTATGCAATCACATGATTTTTATAGTGGTTCGACTACAAGTCTACATTTACTCTTCTTGGTTGAATCCACTCACACTAAGGATCACTATCTCCTTGCTTAATGGGTCAAGCAAAACCCAAATACAACTCCTTTCAACGGGTGAAGGGCAACTACAAATACAACTTTCTTTGAACAGGTGAAGTGTAATCCAATTTACAAATCCTTCTTATCATAGGTGAAGAGAAACCCAAATTTAGTTTAGCAAGAATTAATTGCAAAACTCTCTAAAAGAGTATATGTATCAATATGCTCACTTTCTCTCGCTAAAAATTAATTACAGAAGAATAAAACAGAGAGAGTAATAGGAATTTCAGAGAGAATGTTTGATTGTTTTGATAAATTAATTTAATGCTCTTCAACAATTATTTTCTTTTGATTAAATCTTCAAAAATGTTTGTTTTTATATCTGTAATAAATCATCTCCAACGACTCTTTTGATTTTCATTAATGGCGATAATAAATGCTTCTGAACTAGCCATTATAGACTTGATTTTTGTGAAGGTATCGATACATATTTCCAGGATATCAATACATTTGAGTTACAGAGCTTGAAGGTATCGATAGGTTAGCCATTGTATCGATATATGTCCACGTAAAAACGATGATGTCCATCACAAATATGTTGATATAAGCCTCAGGGTATCAGAACGTTTAGAAGTTTTTCAAGGGGTATCGATACGTTTGTCCAGGGTATCGATACGTAAACGTATCGATACATTCACCAAAGGTATCGATACGTTTGAGTGCAGAGTGAAGGCATCGATACCTTTGAGCCAAGGTTTTGATACTCAAGCTCAGCAATGGTACTGTAGCTTAAACGTGTCGATATGTTTAAGTAGCATATCGATATGTTTGTGCCTTAGTGAGCTTTCTTGACACTTTTGAATTCATTTTTTTCACCTGTAAAACGTTCCAAAGATCAAGTGAATTATATTTGTTGATATAAGAATATATAATCATTATATGCATGCATAATTCACATTTGTTATTAATTTTGACATCATCAAAAACCAAAACATATGATATTCATTATCAAAAATAATATGCTATCAATTTTCATATTAATATCAAAAGATCATTTTGCGCCATCCATCTCTCTATTTTATATTATAATCAAAAATCATCTTAGGATCATCATTAATTAGTGGGAGAGATAGATCATCCTAATGATCCTAGAAGCTATGAGGAAGCTATCTTGGATAGAAATTCAGGTAGATGGCTAGAGGCTATGAATTTTGAGATTCAATCTATGTATGCCAAAAAAGTCTAAATACTTATTAATCCATCAGAAGGATTATTCTTATTGGTTGTAAGTGGATCTATGAGAGAAAGACTGGTAAGGATGGTGTGGTTAAGACCTATAAAGCATGGTTTATTACGAAGGGGTATACTTAAAAACAAAGGTTGGATTATGAGGATACCTTCTTACCCATGGATATAACACTACAAAATAAAAGGTTTTTAGCGACGACCTTTAGCGACGAAAAAATTGTCGTCGCCAAGTTGTCGCCAAAAAAGGGTCGCAAAAAGTTTTAGCGATGACATTATAGTATCATCGTCAAATCGTAATTTAGCATTGGCGACAACAGGTTCCGTCGCCAAAGAGGCGTTGCCAATACAATATCGTTGCTAAATCCATTTTCTGCAACGACAATCAACTATTTTGATTCTGCGATGACTTAAATATCGTCGCCAATAACCAATTTGACGACAATATTAAGTCGTCGCCAATATCATTTTTAGCGACGACCTAAATGTCATCGCCGATTCTATCTTTGGCGATGAAATAAAAATCATCGCGGATTCTGTATTTAGCGACGATATAATAGTCATCGTCAATAAAGTCTTTGGCGATGACATTATTGTCGTCGCCCATATCCCTTTTAGCGACGATATTATTGTCGTCGCTAATGCCATATTTGGCGACGATAAAATATTGTCGCCAATAACATCTTTCGCGACGGTTTTCATTTCGTCGCTAAATATAAAATCTGCAACGACATTTATGTTATCACTAAAACGGTATGTCGTCGCGAAATCTATAATCGTATATTATAATATATTATTAATTTTTTATTTATATTATTAATATTTCAATATAATTTTATTTGTAAAAATTGAATTTATTAATATATTATTAATATTT
>JAVXUL010019740.1:0-11946 GCA_035590515.1 Trichilia minutiflora
ACATCATCGAAGAATTTTCGTTTTCTCCGCAACCTAATCAGACGTTTCAATCATCAAGACGGAGTAGACACTTCACGGTAGTCTATTTTAATAGAATTTTCCACAAAAATTTTATAACTATTTAGTTGTCAAGAATATTTGAAATAAAAAAATATATAATTATGTTAATAGACAAATTTGTAAATATTATTTTTAAAAAATAATGTAAAATTATTAAAATATAAAAAACAGCAACAACTCTGCTTCAAAAATTTTCATAAAAAAAACTTTAATCTCAAACCGTTAGTCTCTCATACTCACCTTGAATGATTTTATTACTAATCTTTTTTATGAACAAACTTGATGCAACCTTGACAGAATTGTCTAGTACGTTGAAAATAGTTGAGGGTCAGATCTTATCAGATAAGAAATCTAATAAAACTATAATGATGGTTGGTGATTTTTCTGATTTTAAAAAAAGTAAAGTTAAAAAGTTTAACAAGAAAAAGAATAAATCACAAAAACCAAAACGTGAGATACAAAAGAATAAAGGAAAAGAGTCAGAAAAGAAGTTTAAAGGTATCTGTTTTTATTGTGGAATGGACAGATACTGAAAGAAAAATTGCAAGCAGTATTTTGCAACGAAGGTTAAGAAGAAGCAAACTGTTGCTTTGGGCTCTATAGGTATCCTTGTTATTAAAATTAATTTATTGAAAAGAAATAGTTTTTTTATGGGTATTAGCATAGGGGCTAGAAATTGACTTGTGTATAGATATATGATGATGTGATAAAGGTTGAGCTAATCATTTGCAGGTTCTAACAAATATTAGACATCTATGGAGGGATGAGGTCTAGATGCGTGTTGACAAAATAGAGCTAGAGTCACTACATTAGCTGTAGACATTGTACACCTTAGGTTGTTTAATGAAAATGTATTAGATTTATATGACTGTTATTATGTACCTACTATTGTAAAGAACATAATTTCTGTATCAAAGCTTGATAAGATCGATTTTGAGCTATGTTTTAAAAATAATTGTTGTAAATTATTACTAAATAATAAGTTATTTGGTAATGGTACATTGTGTAATGGTTTGTATATTCTTGATGTATCTAATACTATTTTGCATGTTGAACATACCAGTAAACGAAAAGAGATAATTTAAATACGACTTATTATCCAAGAGAGTTACTTAGATACAAATGATTATGAATCATTTCAAACTTGTGAATATTGTATTATGGGTAAAATGATCAAATCACCATTTATTAGACATGGTGATAGAGCATCAGATGTTCTATCTTTGGTTCACATAGTTGTATATGGGCCAATGTCAACAAATGCTAGGGGTGGTTATTCTTATTTCATTCATTCACTAATTATTTTTCTAAGTTTAGATATGTGTTCTTGATGAGACACAAATCTGAATTCTTTGAAAAATTTATAGAATTTAAGAATGAAGTGGAAAACCAAGTCAACAAAAGTATTAAACCTTACGATCAGATCGTAGAAGAAAATACTTAAGTTATAAGTTTCTTGCTTATCTCAAGGTTTAGAGAATTGTATCCCAATGGACTCTTCTAGCTACACCACAGTTGAATGGTATATCCGAAAGAAGAAATCATACTTTATTAGATATAGTATGTTCTATAATGAGCAATACTAGTCTTCTAGTATTCCTTTGGGGATTTGCTCCTAAAACTATTAACTATATTTTGAATAGAGTTCCTACAAAATCAGTGTCTAATATTTCATATAAGATATGAAAAGGAAAAAAAGCCTAACTTTAAGTATGTTAAAGTTTGGGGTTGTCCAATCTATGTAAGAAGGCTAAATCTTGATAAACTTGAAAGTAGGAGTGTTAGATATAACTTTGTGGGGTATCCGAGAGAGTCTGTTGGATATCAGTTCTATATGCTAAAGAATAAATTGTGTTTATTTTTAAGCATATTATTTTCCTAGAGAAAAAGTTTCTCGAAGATAGAAATGATAGCAACAAACTAGAACTTAAAGAAATTTCTGGAATTTCTCAGCCACATACTAACACTCAAATTTCAAAGTAACCTATTCAGAAACCTGTAAACACTAAGATTCGTAAGTCAACTAGAATATCTAGACCATTGATAGATATATTGGATATCATAGTGAAAGTGGATCTGAGATTTTTCTCACTGTTGATAAGGATCCTATGACTTACAATAAGACGATAACTAGTATTTACTCATAAACGTGGTAAGTCATGAAATCCGAGATTGACTCTATATACTCCAATGAAGTATAGACTTTGGTTGATCCACCTGAAGGTATTGTACCTATTGGGTGTAAATGGGTATTTAAGAGAAAGACAGGAGCTACTAGAGACGTAGAGACTTACAAAGTAAGGTTGGTGGCAAAAGGTTTTAGTCAAAGACAAGGATATGACTTTGATGAAACATTTTCATTGGTAGCCATACTTAAATCCATTCGGATTTTACTTGTTATAGTTGCACACTATGACTATGAGATATGGTAGATGGATGTTAAAACCGTCTTTCTTAATGGTTATTCGAAAGAGGATGTGTATATGACACAGCCCGAAAGTTTTATATTTGTTGAAAATGTCAACAAAGTATGCAAACTACAGAAGTCTATTTATGGACTTAAGCAAGCTTCTCGTTCATGGAACATATGTTTTGATGAGATAATCAAAGAGTTTGATTTTCTCAAAAACCCTGAGGATCTATGTATTTACAAAAGAGTTAGTGGGAGCAAAGTAACATTCTTACCCACAAAATCTCAACCCTAAACTACCATACTCAGACAGTGCACACATACATATAATAAATAAACTCACAATCATACAAAATTAATAAAAAACGCACTAAAACCAATCATGCAAATACAAACTCGATGCGCATTATTGATAAAATTTATAAACCACAACTCTACACATTGATATTAAACTCAAGACTCAATAAAATATTTATGGCTCATAGACTTGTATAACCCCTTTTTATTTTCTTAAAACCACACGACTTCGAAGCATAAAAATGAATCTAAACTCGATCTTCCTTTTTACTCCACCCTTATTCATAATTTTCATTTAAAAGATTATAGCTAGACATTTACTTAAGCGTTTTTATTTTTTTTTTCATTTTTTTGTACTATATCCTTTCTTGTATTCTAATCGATCTTTTTACGTGATTGATGACTTTTTACGATCTACCTTCGATTACTCAACCTTTTAGAGACACAAGTTGCTTTACATACTTTTATTTTAAGGATCTGTTTTACCCGATTGATGATGTTTCACGACCACCTTTCGATTACTAAGACCTTCAAAAAATTAGAGTAGTTTATTATTTTTTTGTTTTTTTCTTTTTAGCTCAAAATTTTCATATCTAACACTTTTTTTATTTATAAAAAGCTTAGGTTTCATAATTGACTCAATTGTATTCTAAATTCATTAAAATTTTTCTAAGCATGCATATTAATGTTTTTAAAATATTGACACAAATCCACTTCACATTTCAACTTAACAAGTTTAAGTTCAACGTCAATGCACAGATTCGTATTTCAATCATCCTATCAATAACTCTCATCAACATACCCATATATTAATTATGCATGTATTTATTCAAAAAAATTACCCAATAAATCACAAAAAAAATCTACTATATTCTACAAATATCTTATGCATAAAAACTTTAAGTTTTACTTGCAAAGCTCCCAAGTTCTATACTTAAATCAAGAATCAATCGACAACTCAAAATTTAATCACCCCCTAAACTTAAATTGAGCATTCTCCTCAATACTTCAAATAATAATAAGAAAACATTAAGGGAGAAAAGGGAATCATCTATGGGAGATGAGAGCAAGTCTCGTCTCCTATTCGGAGTTGTCATTGTCTTCATCGGATGTTTATTGTACTAGATTGGTTTAACTTAAATTGAGCATTCTCCTTAATACTTCAAATAATAATAAAAAACATTAAGGGAGACAAAGGAATCATATATGGGAGATGAGAGCAAGTCTCGTCTCTTATTTGGAGTTGTCATTGTCTTCATATGATGTTTGTTGTACTAGATTGGCTTATTTATTTCACTTTTTAATCTCTTGATATTCTTAAACCTAAAAAAACATAATTCAAAAACAAATTTATCACAAAAAACAAAGAAACTTAAAATCAACTTAAGCTTAAATAAATTATTGGGTTGCCTCTCAACAAGTGTTAAGTTTATCGTCTTCAATCGGACATGGAGCCATCTTTTCAAGGTGGACTATCCATCAAGACTAAGGGTTTCTTTAAATCTTTGTCTCTAAGACAATGTTTCAACTCTTTTTCATTAATATGAAGGATTCTTCCATTGGTTGCTTTGATTTTGACAATACCGCGAGGAAATAATTTTGAGCCTAACTTTCTTATAAATAATTTTAGCTATGAGTTATTGAATAAAACTTGTTCTCCTGACTCAAATGGATGATCCACACCCTCCTTGTTATGCTATTATTTCTTTCATAGCTTGCAAATTTTAGCATTTTGATTTGGAGGGTCATTATCTTATAGCTTTCAACCAAATATAATTTAAGAGCATTATCCCAACCACTATCACAAATTTCTTCAGTTTTCTTCTCATTATTCTTGTCCTTCATATTAGCTTTATAACAACTCTCCTCGAGTATCTCATCTACACTATTATTGCTCATAATATTCATCATAAAACACTTTTCTGACTCCTTAAGGACTTTTATGGCCTTGAAAATATTGAATGTCACTTTTTGATCTTTAACTCTTATGGTAAGCTCTCCTTTTTGTATATTTATAGTCATTCCAACTATGGTAAAAAATGGTATTCCTAAAATAATTGAGACCTCAGAGCCTTCATCCATATCAAGAACTAGAAAGTCTGCGAAAATATAAGTTTGTCAACCTTAACAAGCACATCTTCGATTACTCCCCAAGGGTATATGAGTGATCTATTTACCAATTATAATATCACAGTGGTTAGTTTGACTTCATCTAGTACTAGTTGAAAATTGATAGTGGCATTAGATTGATGCTCGCTGTCAAATCACATAAAGCTCGTGTAGAATATGAGGTCCCAATAATATAAGGAACACTACGTTCCTCCATCAAATTCACCATTTTAAATTCCCCTAACCTCCGCTTCTTGGACAAAATGTCCTTCACAAACTTGGCATAACTTGGCATTTGCTTTAGAGCTTTGACGAATGGAATATTGATGTGTATGTAGCTTCTTAAAAATCTCCAAGAACTTCGAGAATTGACCTTCGCTTTTCCTTTTTTGAAACCATTGAGGATATAGCAAGGGAGGGTTGAAATTATTAGCTTTCGATCCTATGATTTCTTATTACTCAACTTGTTTCTCATTCTCATCAGTATAATCTGTGGTATTCTTCACCTTTTCTTCCTCACATACATTGGTTAATGGATTATCTTCAACTTTTCTATCATCCTTATCATTTGTTCCTTCTACACGTTTCTCACTTCTTAATATAATAGTATTACAATGCTCCCTTGGATTAACCTCAATATCACTTAGAAATTTTCCTTTTTGTTAAGACTTTGACTCTCCAATTTGTACTTTCAACATCTTTATCGAAGCTCCTATGTTACCCAAATACATTTTCAAGCTGTCTATCTGAGCATCCGTTTGCTTGAACCTTTTTCTTGTTCCTGATATAAAGATTTTCAAAAGATCTTCAATGGATGGCTTCTTTTCGACTTGAGGTTGGGAGTATATTAAAGGTGGTTGCAATGCATTTTGATTATTGCCATATGAAAGATTCTCATGGTTGCACAAACTTGGATGGTAAGTGTTTGGTACTTAATTGTTTCGATAGCCAAAGTTTTGGTTGTTAACAAATTAAGCTTGCTCTATCTCTTGCTCTTCTCTTGCACCTTGTGTTCTCCCAACAAAAACTAACTCACTAGGTATTATTCTTTGAGTTGCGAATGCAGTAAATTGATTTGATAATGTAGTAATCTGTGCAAATAATGTAAAACATTGGTCAACCTCAAACACCCTTACTACTTTCTTAACTGTGACTCGATTGCTCGGCCATTAATAGTTATTTGAGGCTATGTTCTGTATGAGTGTAAATGACTCTTGAGCGGTCTTAGACATCAAAGCTTCCCCAGTAGTAGCATCCAAGAGTGTTTGGTTTTGTCCATTCAGCCCATCATAGATAATTTGCACTTGGAGCCATTCTTGATATCCATATTGTGGGCATCTTCGAAAAAGGTCTTTGAACCTCTCCCACGCCTCATACAAGACTCTAGCTCTTGTTGACTAAATGTACCAATCTCTGTTCATAATAAGGTTGTCTTCGATTATGTGAAAAATTTCGCTACAAATGCTTGTGTCATCTCTTCCCATGTAGAAATTTCTCCTGGTGCTAAAGATTGTAACCAACTCCTTGCCTTGTCTCTTAAAGAAAAAAGGAATAGTCACAATCTAATGGCATCTTCAGGAACCTAGTTTATCTTAATTGTGTCACACATCTCTAAGAACATTGATAAATAAACATTTAGATTTTCTAATGGCGACTTTCCGAGCTGATTTTGTTGAACCATGCCGATCAATGTCAACTTTAGCTCAAAATTATTTGTATTAATTAGTTGATGAACAATCCCTGAATAGTTCTCACTCACTATCGATCAAAAGAAATTTTTAATAGCTCTTCACTCTGTTTGGTCCTCAGCCGTGTTGTTTTCAATTCCTCTATAAGATTGACGCATATAACTTGAAACAAAACAACAAAATAAACAAACAAAAACAAAAAAAAAGATGATAAAAGTAATAAAAAAATAAATCTATATTAAAACTAGTATTAATTTGTCTACAGTATTCATAGAAATTAACTATATTCCCTGACAATGATGCTAAAAACTTGTTTAGTACGAAACCTAACGTCTAAAATTTATCCGCAAGTGTATGGTGCCAAGTTATAATCCTAGGTAAGTAGTGTATCATCTCTATAGGGAATACATAATCTATTAATGTCTATAATAGAATCAACACTGAATTTTATCTAGAAAACAAACCTAAAAAGAACTAAACTAAATTAATCAAGAATAAAAAATAACAATAAACTAAATTATCGATAAAAAACACTCAAACCAACTGGAAAAATTAATGAATATAAACTAAATTATTCACATTTATAGAAGAATGTGAATGTTCGAGAAAGGATCTATCAACCTTAGTGTTTTGAGAAAGAATACTCTTTGTAAATAATTTAGATTTGACTCCCAAAATCCTCAACCAAGGTTGCACATTGTGTGCAATTGAGAAGTGTATTCTCAATGGATATACACAATTGAGTTGTTATCTGTTATTTATTATACATAGCATTGGATCTAAAAAGGTTTGGCAATTAAAGCATACCCCTTGTAACACCTAGTCCAAGTCTATCAATAATATTGTTTACTTTAACCCAACCCTTGGGACCTTACGATTTTGTTCTTGGAATAGGTTATTTTGAGCACTTCCCAAGAGGTCACCCATCTTGGTGCTGCTCTCATCCAAGTACGCTTAACTGCATAGTTCTTGGAGTTAAACCACCACCCATCCCAAAAGACCTTGTTTACAACTTGGTTCCAACTCTCTCTATATAGCATAGTAATTTTCTCTCCCATTCTTATGTGGGATTCGGTTTATCCCTGCCATCCTAGAAGCCTGCTAGAAGTCACTCCTTGCTCAGGCTTCTTTGACCCCAACGCCACTTTCTGCCCTCATCGGACTGGGATGTTACAGGCCCACCAGCTTTTGCCTAGTTCGTCCTCGAATCAGCACCATCAAACTGGAGAAGAGTTGACTCTGATACCAATTATAACACCTAGTCCAAGTCTGTCAACAATATTGTCTGCTTTGGCCTAACCCTTGGGGCTTCATGATGTTGTTCTTGGAATGGGTTATCCTGAGAACTTCCCAAGACATCACCCATCTTGGTACTGCTCCTATCCAAGTATGCTTAATTGCGTAGATTTTGAAGTTAAACCACCACCCATCCCCAAAGGTCTTGTTGATAACTTGGTTCCAACTCTACATATATAGCCCAATAACTTTCTCTCCCATTCTGATGTGGGATTCGGTTTATCCCTGCCATCCTTAAAGCCTGCCAAAAGCTGCTCCTTGCTCAGGCTCCCTCGACCCCAACGCCACTTCCCGCCCTTATCGGACCGGGATGTTACAGGCCCACCAGCTTTTGTCTAGTTTATCTTCAAACCAGCACCATTGTACTGGAGGAGAGTTGGCTTTGATACGAATTGTAACACCTAGTCCAAGTCTGTCAATAATATTGTCCGCTTTGGCCCAACCCTTAGGGCCTCACGATTTTGTTCTTGGAATAGGTTATCTTGAGAACTTCTCAAGACATCACCCAACTTGGTACTGCTCCCATCCAAGCATGCTTAACTACGTAGTTCTTGGAGTTAAGTCACCACCCATCCCAAAAGGCACCCATCCCAAAAGGCCTTCTTGACAACTTTGTTCCAACTCTCTATATATAGCCCAATAACTTTCTCTCCCATCCTGATGTAGGATTCAGTTCATCTCTGCCATCTTAGAAGCCTGCCAAAAGCCGCTCCTTGCTCAGGTTCCCTCAATCCCGATGCCACTTCCTGCCCTTATCGGACCAGGATGTTACAGGTTCACTAGCTTTCGCCTGGTTTATCCCCGAACCACCACCATCGTACTGGAGCAGAGTTAGCTCTGATACCAATTGTAACACTTGGTCCAAGTCTGTCAATAATATTTTCGGCTTTGGCCCAACCCTTGGGGCCTCACGGTTTTATTCTTGGTAATGGGTTATCTTGAGAACTTCCTAAGAGGTCACCCATATTGGTACTGCTCTTATCCAAGCACGCTTAACTGCGTAGTTCTGGGAGTTAAACCATCACCTATCTCAAAAGGCCTTGTTGACAATTTGATTCCAACTCTACATATATAGCCCAGTAACTTTCTCTCCCATTCCGATGTGGGATTCAGTTCATCCCTACCATCCTAGAAGCCTGTTAGAAGCCGCTCTTTACTCAGGCTCCCTCGCTCTGGCGCCACTTCCTACCCTCATCGGACCGGGATGTTACATCCACATATTTGGCACCATATTTTCCCTTATATTTATTTTAATTAAATGTTAATTAAAGGGAAAAATATATAAGGGGGCTTTATGGACAATTGGATGGATTTTATGATGAAAAATAAAAGAAAAACCAAAGAAAATGTGTGTTCTTCCTTGGTGTCCAAATTTTTCATGCTATGAGATGGTAATAAATTTTTTATCATTTTGATCAATTACTATAGGGCTTTTAAGCCTTGAGAAGTGATCTAGCCATGTGTGGAATCAATTTCAAGAGTTGGAATTGATTCTCTAAGTGTTGAAAACCTTAGGTTTTACTAGAAATCCTAACTTGATCAAAAGTGTTTTGATTGAGTTTCTTATAAGGCCAATGAAGGGAATGAAGAGTCAAGAGCATCACTCTCTAGAAGGGATCCTAATTTGGATCTCTTAAGCTTTAAATGATTTGAACACAAATTCAAGAGAGGTTGGACATATGGTATGTTGTCATTTAAGCTTTTATTTTATCTATTTTTACTTAATGTCTTGAGCTTTAGCATGCAACCTTACATTTGATGTATTCAGGGTATTTAGCATGCTAGAAACTTACAATGGTATCAGAGCATAGGGGATGGTTATTGAGTATATTATGGATATGTGTTGATGGGATGATGAAATGAGCTTGATGTTAGTATAGTATACCCTAAAACCATTAGTGTTGTCGGTTTTGGGTATTTTCTATTGAATTACTTTAAATAATGTGTATTGTACATATTCATTAATAAAGAAATTATTTTTGATTCAAATGTATATGCTGCTTCCTCTTATTATACATACTAACAATAGAGTATATATATGAATAGTTCAGATAATCAAGTTATCAAAATGTTCCCTACATAAGCCATATTGATTGGGCATCAATATTATATAGTACGCACATTTAATATCTTCGGTGAATATCGTAAGATACTATTAGTATGAATAATATAATAGTCATGTTATTAGTATATTAGTGTGGATTAATAGTTAGTAGAACTATTTTTTGAACGTGACCATAAATATGATGAATCACGCAGATGTATGTTGTCAATGATTCATCATATAATTCTACTAGTGTGAGAAGTACTCCTCTGATCCGAGACATCATTATCGTTATTCGGTATAAATACATATGGTTCATATGGTGAACAAATATGAAACTAATCATGTCTTGTATAATAAGCCAATTTGATCATATGTTATTTGTTTCAGGATGTGAATAATGTTAATAAGGGATCCGTTGACTCGATGTAAAGGATTTTGAGATTTCGTTGACTCGAATCGGATTCGAGTTCCCATTTGGATATTGATAAATGTCTGAAAGAAATGTCTTTGGCCAAAGAACTTCATAGTTATATGAAAGAGTTTCATGATAACGAGTTCAAAGTATAATGACCATTAATTCGAACAAAAACTGAGATTAGGGTTTTGACTCCGTTGAATCCTAACTTAGTTGGGATTAGACGAATGAAAGAAATTTACTCACATGGTACGTGTAATCTAGAGTAAAAGGTTCAATGAAGATTTTCTTCATTGTGGTTTAGAGACTATGGCATGTTGTTAGACATTAACCATAGTCGTTAAGTATTCGAACGGTTCGAAACAGACTCGATGAGATCATTTTTGACTTATGGCTAATATCACAATAAACCAAGAGATCACAATCATAAACTTGTGTTTATCCTTGCTATTAGAGAGATTAAATATTATCCGCAAGAGGGCTAGCACTCTCAGAGATAATATAAAACCGAAAAGTGTAAACCGTTTATACATTAAATAGTTTAACAAACCCGAGAGATTTATAAAATGACTTGAATATAACTTATGATAAATTATATTATTCTATTTATATTTATAAATAAAAGAAATTGAAAAATATTTGGTCAAAGGACCGAATTAGGGATCTAAATGTCATAAAATCAAAATTTTAGGGTCTTTGTGATATTTTGCATTTTTACTTGGGAAACTTGCTCCATAAGATTTGGATCCATTAGTCTTTGACTAAAAGATCAAGGGCAATTAAGTAAATATATAGGTGCCTATATAATGAGTCACTTTCTATTTTTTTTTATAAATTTAAGGCATTTTAAACAAAAATTAAAAGAATCACATTTGCTCTCTCTCTCTCTCTAAAATTCGACCAAGTAAGAGAAAAGCAAGGGTTTGATTTTTCTCTTGAGATCTTGTGTTTTCAAGGTTGATCTTCATCTCCTAATACTAAAGGTTAGTGTTAATTTACTTAATTTTGTATGTTTTTGGCATAATAATGGTTAATATGCTACTAAACCCTAATTAATGGTTTTGATTGCAACATAATATTCAAATGGTATCAAAGCATGTTGTTATGTTGTATATGTGCTTGATTTGGTATTGGTTTGAATGAATTTAAAGATTGGAGCAAATTAAGATTTATGAAAAATTTAGAGGTTTTGTGCCATAAAGCCTTGATTTGGGGAAGATGATGAATAGTTCATCATCTTCGATGTGTTGAAATATTTAACATGTTTATATGATGATAAGAATGATGGTGGAAACATGTGTTCATGTAATGAAAAGTTTATGGCATAATAAAGCATGATGATGATTTTTGGCCATGGTGGAATGGTTCACAAACTAATTTTGCATAAAGAAATCAGTTTTATTTGATTAAAGCATGATTAATGGTTAAATGATGTTAATGCACATGTATGAATATTAGTAATTGTTGATAATGTTCAAAGGATCATTAATTATTTGTTCAATCATTTGGCCATACAAGTTATGAAATGTTCATAAATTACTACTCTATTTTAATTGTTTATGTTTAGGCTAAAAATGTTAATTTGATTAACATTAACTTGTATAATGATTACTTGTTAATCTAA
>JAVXUL010019750.1:0-11946 GCA_035590515.1 Trichilia minutiflora
TAAACATAGATCTCACAATCCTTAAAACCAATCCTTAATTATCCTTTAACTAGAAAAGAAATTTAGTTCTTCATAATTTAAGATAAAGAAAACACAAATCTGGAAAATTCGTTGTTGTTCTTCGTTCTTCTCTTCTCTCCCTCTTCTCTTCTCCTTTGAAAATCTAGCTGCCTCCTCTTTTAAATCTGAAATTCTCCTTTAAAAAGAATGTTTGTGTCTTTTATAAATTGTAATCCTTTCATAGAAAAAGAATTTTAGAAGCACAAAAATAGATCAGAAGCTGAGATGGCTCGTCAAAATCGCGAAATCCCGAAGTCCAGATTTTTCCGGCGCCATGGCCTTAACCGTGCCCAAGGCTAGTGTCACAACTAAGGAAAACAGGGGTTGTGTTCTGTTTTTGCTAGTCTTTGCTTCTAGTTGCGTTTTGGCTTACTGAAAAGGTTTTTCTTCAGCTCCAAAATCATCAAAATTTCATTCCTTTCACCTTCTTCTTCATCATTGACCTGCTTAAGAACACAAAAATACAAATTAAATAAAATCCATCCATAAAACACAATTTAACACAATGAATTAAGGGAAATAAGTATGAAAATCATGAACAAAATACAAGCTAACAATGACAAAGTCAAGTGGGCGGTTGAATTAGCTTTTCAAAAATTTAATCCTAAGTGATGCGTGATGTAGTAGATATGAATAATTTATGGTAGTATTAATAAATCACAATGAATATTAATACAATTAATAATCAATAAGCAAAACAGTAAGGATCATAAGTAAGGAGAGAGAGAATGTAAACTCAATTTTATAGTGGTTTGACACAATTCAGCCTCTATCCACTCTCTCAGTTATTTCCACAGATTCTACTAACTCTTCGTTTGCACGGGTCAAAAGTAACCCAGATTATACTCCTTCTTTACTGGGAAAAGGCAATCAATTACAATATCTTGCTTTCTACGGATGAAGAGCAACCCATAACTATTTCTTCAGACAGGTGAAGTGCAATTCAAATCTTTTTTTATCCAGGTGAAGAGTAACCTAATATAACTTCTTTTTATGAGTGAAGTGCAACCTAAATAATAGCAGTGAATGTTAGTACAATCAAGCTCTCTTAATAGAGTATATATACAATGAGTACAAATATGTTTTTCTCTCTAGAATAATACAACTTAAGCTTAAAGAAAAGGATTTGATAACAAATGATACTTCAGTTATTTTCTTGCCCAATCTCTTGTTCTTCTTTTGGAGTAGTGAGGCTTTTAAAGCTCTTAAATTAATCATGCAACGGCTCTTTGAAATCTGCATTGAATGCTCTAAAAGCTAGCCTTTTTCTTGTCTTTTTCCAGAATGTATTGATACAAAATGATGTGGGTTTCGATACTTGTGTTCGCTCTTCTTCAAGATCTTCGTATCGTCTCTAAGTATTGATATTCTTGCTTCTGGGTATCGATACTTTGATTCTGTGCGCTTAAGAATCTTCGTCTCATCATTATGTATTGATACATATATCCCGTATATCGATACTTTCATACGTATCGCACTTCAAGATTTTTCCCAAACAGCACGTATCATCATAAATTAAATTTAATAAAGCACAATCAAGGCTATATCATCATTAATCAAATGCAAAAACATTTAAAACAATTTAATCAAATAAATCATTTGTTTATTATTAAAAGTATATATAGTCATCATTAAAAATACATGTGCTACCTTTTTGGTTGAATGAGCATTGTCACTCATATACTGCATCGGTGCATCCCTCATTTGATTTTTAGGTACAACTAATGACGTTCGCGAAAAACCTTTTGGCAAAACCCACCGCTATTGATAAAACAAGATATGTATGTAGACCGGTGCAAAACTACTCTTGTATGCCAGATATTCCTTACAGGCCTTCTAATATCATCTGTTTCTGAAACAGGTATTAGAGCCGATGCCTCAGGTGATTTCCTCCCTAGATGCCCAAATGGAAATTGGATTACAGAGGTTCCGTTCACATAATTTTTTGTTTATAGGTCATTGCTAATCTTGAACGCTGCATGGTTTTCTTATATCAAAAACTTCCTGAAAGCCACATTAAATTAATAGAAACATGTTTCAATTAATTGTTGCATGATCAGATTAAAAATGATGAGCATGCGATAAGTAACAATTGATGCAACTTAAAGAAATAAATGCCAACTACCTAGTACTGGCTACATGAATTGTTTCTGCTGTTTAGCTTCACTGGACTTCCAAATAAGTAATTGATAAACATTACTGACTATATATGTGTGAATGTGTTATTAGTAAATGCAATGGGAAAAACAAAATCTTCATACTATACCATTCAGAGCAATTAGCTATGGAAATGGACCTATGCAACAACACAATGAAGTATATTGATTGTGTAACGGTTAAAGGAATACCCTCATCTTTTGAAGAAGAAAAATGTTTTACCTCAGCTCTTTGATAACTGTTAATCAACTCAGTGGCATCCTTTTCTATACTCTTTTCTCTTAATTGACTGACAATTTTTTGCAGTTTTCCTCGTCTCAAAACTGTAACCCAGCTACTTGAAAATATGGAGCACAGCCAACTTAATTCTCTATCTCAAGTTCATCTTACTTAATAGGTATTAACCTCACCCATCTCACGGATGCATTATTATTCTGTGTCAAACAAAACAGCAAAATTTTTCTTATTTAAGAGTTGTTTTCACCAATTATCCGTTACTGATTGCCTAAATAAATAATTGCTTTTATACTTAGCATTCTAACTGATATTTCTTTGTTTCACATCAAATTTATCACAGGAACCCAAGATGAATAATAATTAACCTTCAGAGGTAAATTGACCGGCCAAACCAAGCTTTGGAGCCATTCTTCAAAGTTCTTTGATAGTACGTCAAATCAAGTACTATGAGATGATATTTCTTCCTCTAAATTCAATTATCAGAAATCAAGATAGCCAAGCAACCGTCGGAGTGGTTTGACTGACCAAATTTTGGTAACATTCTGCAGACCTCTCTAGTAGCACGTTAAGACTAAGGCTTGGCAATGCAAAAACCGTCCCAATTCAAGCTCTCATAAGAATAGGGTTTCTCATGGGGCCAGATTGATTCACATTCAGTGAAAAGATTCTTTTGAGGTAATGAAAACCCGTGGTCCATCTTGTGCTCTAGCCGTGTATAAAATGTCATAATATTTTGCCATTATCTTGTGGTCCAATTATTCTTTGAATGCAATTAGAGAATATAACTTTCATCCCCAGCTGACTTTTCATGGAGATGAAATGTTACATTTTTCTTTTTAAAGTAGATGCCTTTTCTTTTTCTTTCCTTTTCCTCCTGAACCATTCACATTGCCAAGCAAAAATTCTCTTGCCTAACATGCCAAACTTCTAGACTTCTGAATTCTAGTTCCAAGCTCTTGTTAGGAGGTGGGTTTAGCATTTTACTATAGTGATTTTTATGTGGAAAGAACAGAATTATATATTATGTTTTTAAAGATTTTCAACTGAAATTAGTAAAATATAAAACTTATACAAGA
This sequence comes from Trichilia minutiflora, assembly GCA_035590515.1. Lineage (NCBI taxonomy): Eukaryota > Viridiplantae > Streptophyta > Magnoliopsida > Sapindales > Meliaceae > Trichilia > Trichilia minutiflora. The sequence goes on from JAVXUL010019750.1 coordinate 3,531, forward strand.
TATTTAATTATTTTTTTAGATAACTCAAAATATCCAGAATTTATCCTTGTTTGATTAATTTTTGAGTGATATTAGTTTTGTATATTATCGTCTAAATATTCTATTTAAATCACGAATGAGTAATTATGATCGAATCCAGAATTTATGTCTAAATCACACGCCTCAAATTTAACTTATCATTATTAAATTATATCCATAAATAATAAAATATTTAATTATGATAACAAAGGAATCATATTAGCCAAATTGACAAAAATGAAAAGGACTTTTATTTGTCCTACCTTAAGAATGAATGAAAAGAAAAATGCTGAGGATAAACTATATTAATTTCTTGTACTAGCATAAGAAAGAGTAAATTGTTGAGAATGATACCTTTGTCCTTGTCTCGTCTAAACAAATGCTTGATTTTCTTACCATTTATTTCCTTAATTTTAAGCCCATCCCGTGTCTTTTGTGATTGCCATGCATAATTCGAACGTTCCCATTTCATTTTCCAATTTTTGTTGCATTTTTCTTTGACTCAACCATGTGAGTCAGCACTTATATGCGTATGAGAACACATACGCTCATATATCCCATCCCACCTTCTATCCATATACAAGTTAAGAAATTCTTCATTTCAAAATTCAAATTGGTTGTAAAAGAGAATCGATCCTTTCATCTTTCATTTTACTTTTATAGTAAAAAATTCAAACCAATTAATTGTTTAATTCTAATTTTAAAATAATATATGGGAATATGGTAAGAATTAATCTCATATTATGAAAAATTCCAAAAAGAATACCTTATTTCATATAAATATTGGTTGAGTAGCTTACCATTTGTTTCCTTAATTTTTCGGGTTGTAATTTAGCAAGTCTTTGGTTAAAGTCATTATCAAATTGGTGATAGAAGGAACAAATTTTGTTGACTAAAATTAAAATATGCATATGATTTTTCGTTTTTCATGCATATAAATTTGTTGTCTTTCTTGTACCAATAATTCTAAGGTTCACATTTCATTTAAAAAAATAAAAAAGGATTATTATACTAAATAATTAATATAGAAATATTAAATTTATTATGTTAATGATTAACACATATGCAAATTACCATATTAGCATCAAATTTAAACCTTAATAAATTTGTGTATAAATTATGAAAAAAATATAATATTTGGAATTATCCAATTTACTAAACAAAAAGCAATATATATTTTTTAAAATAAATTAAAAAATAAAAAAATTGTTATTCTAATTTCTTAGTCCAAAGAATGGAAGAATCAAATCCGTTGAGTCATTGGTGGTCGGCGGAAAAGAAGAAAGGTTTGTATGGTGGAGAATCCAGAATAAAAACCCCATTTCCATGTGGAAAACAAGTACTAGGAATTTGGGTCCACTCCTCTATCAATTTTCTTTGACTATTGCGTTTGGTTCTTTTGTTAGAAAGTTCATTTCCTTTTTCCTTTTCCTTTTTCTTTTTTCTTTTTTTAATTTTGACTCATTTTTCAAAGGGTAATTTTGGAAATACAATTATGTATTACCCTTATCATTCTTCAAATTTTCTTAGAAAGTTTGTCAAGGAATTTATAATAAAAGAAAAATAAGAAGAAGAAGAAGAAGAAGAAGAATGTGATAATGTTAAATTTTTTACCATATATTTTATATAACTTATTTAATTTATTTTTGTAAAAATACCAAATATAAGATAATAATATAAATAATATTAAATTAATTTATGTAAATAAATTTGTAGGCTATCTCCTTTTAATTCATATAAATTTATCTTTTAAATATATAAATATTTTTAATATTTTTGTGCCTTTTTTAATTTTTCTCTTATTTATTTATTTATTATTTTTTTTACCACAATTTCCTAACATAGAAAATTTTATGACAATACTAATTAAAAGATTAAAAAAAGAAAAGTGTCTCGCATAAATTTAAATATCATGAAGATTATTATTTTTAATTTGAGAAATATTGAAAGAATCTAAGAAATTATAAAATCAATACACACAATTTGCCCATTTGATTGAAAAATTAAATGAAAATCTTTGCAATATCTAACTTATAATTAGTTATCATATTTATAGAATATAAATAAATTTTCATTTTCATTTTTATTAATTGTAATTACTAATTTATCCCAATGTGTAAACAATATCTAGAAGACTAGAATCAGAAAGGGGCAGGTGAAATGAACTAAATGTGACATCGATAAACATTGCAATTACAAAACGACATCGTATCGTTTCTTTGATAGGCCACCTCCTACCTTGCTCGTATATAAATAAGAACAAAACCGAAAAGTAAAAGTAGCGCAGGTCTTTACCGTCCTCATCCCTACAACCGAAAAACAGAAACGGAGAGCTGAAGCTCCTCGTTTTCAGCCATTAAATCAAATACTAAGAAGCCCTTCATTTTCTTTTTCATTTTTTACGAAGAAAAAGTATTTTTTAAATTTTAAATTAGATTATTATGGCTTCACTCACTCTACCTTCTCCTGCTAAATCTTCGTCCTTCTTATCATCTTCTTCTTCCTCTTCACTTTCTTCTTCGTCACATGTCTTTTCTCGCTCTTCATTCACTCAACGGATTCTCCCTTTCAGTGATTCTCGCTGGAGAATTCATATCTCTAACGCCACCGTTGTAAGAAATTATTTATTTTTTAATTTTTATTTATTAATTTGTTGTTGTTGACGTGTTTGAGGTTGAATATGTTCTGAAGAAATAGATTATAGTTTAACTTTCGGATGTTGAATTTCTTTAGCTGCTAGTGAACTTGGGTTATCTTTATTTTGATGTATAAATATTTTGTAGGGGGAAGTTTTTAATGAAATAATTTGTGTTTGTTGATATGAAATTTCTGTAGAGAGTATGTGAATTTAAAGAATAGATAAATAAGTTCTAAGCAATTTATTGATGTGGGTATTTGTTTTACTGTGGTAGAGATGTGACCTGTCTCAGCATTTGAATTTTCCTAATGGGAGACCAAACATTCCTGTTCTCAATGAACGGACGCTGCCCAAATTTTTGGAATCGGCACATATGAAGAAAACTGTCAACGGAACGAATACCAGAATCAAGCTGTTTTCTGGCACAGCAAATCCTGCACTTTCCCAGGTAATGAATGGTGTTTGTGTCTGATTGTAGATTACCTTTTCATGTAGCTGTATTTTTCAGGGTGTTGGCGTCAATGAAGTGTTAAAGATAATCATCACTTGTGATGTTTTTTATATGTTTGGTGAAATAGTGAATTCATTGTATGATAAATTTATATGGGTTTAGTCTGATATTGGAATACATACAAACCAGGAAAGAATTGGTTACGTATTTTGAAGTTAGTGTTGCTAGCTGGTTTTAGTGAGCTGAAGAAAATTTCTCCTTTAGTGAAAGTTGCTGTTTAAGTGGAACTTTCCTCATCTTAACCATGAGAAATGTTTAAGAAGTTTGGTAAGACTTCAACTGCTAAGGCAGAACTTTGTTCCTATGGTCAGAACAAACTGTCCACGAATATCGAGCAATATTATTGATAACAGAATTACTCGTCTCTGAAATTTGCTTGAGATAAAAGTTTGAATCAATAGAGTCAGCTGCAGTTTATGACAATTTTACTTGAAATGGTGTACTATTGAGCATCTGTTTTGCCATTTTTTGTCTTTTGTTCTCTTTTTGAGAATTGAAGCGATAAAAGTGCTGTGAAGAACTTACATAATTGTCTATTATCCTTTGAATTTGATCCAAAAGATAGTTTCTTTGTCAAATTAAAAACATGTCATACACTAGTTAATGTCTCTCTAAGATTTCACATATCTTGATCACGATAGTCACTATTTTATAATATTCAAATGGCATGTTATTGTTGCCAAGATGTCGTCTACTTAAATAGTTTTATAAATTTTATCTTAAGTATCAAATGCCGTTACGAGGCATACCAACCTTAGTTGGTTATGCTATGTAGTTTACACTATTACCTTTTCAAGCAGTATCACTTTTATAGCCTTTTCTTTTCATAGGTTCATGATAAAAGTTCTTTTTGGTCTAGCTTAGCTGCAGTATAATGGTACCAACATTCATTTTTTATTTGTGACTTTTAGGTAGCTTTTTAAGTTTTTATTTATCTTTCTTAAAAGGATTTTGCTGTTCTCTTTAACGTTTATGACTGGTTTTAATCATTGTTCCTATTATTGGTTATTTCATGATAGTGAAACCTTTTCAACTAAAACGAGAAATGGTATTAAGCTGGCTCTTCCTTGTTATTTATGTTGTATTTGATGATTTTGCAATTAGATTTATTGTATCGATGTTCAATATCTTGGATCTACTGATCATTATTAATCTAAAGCATTAAATTTTTTTGCTTTCTGTAGAACCAATATGTCTATTGTTTATTTTGTTAATTTTCTGAGCTCATCTTAATTTCCTTTTGTCCTCTTCTTTCCTTTATTTTTTCTGCCTTATCCGTTCTGAACAATGTCCATGACATCATCTAAATGTTCAAAGCGGAAACGCTTAGTCTCCCTAAACTCTTATCTTCAAAACCACTTATAATTTATTATATGTTTAATGGCTTGCCTTTCAGCTTTTTGCTTTTCCTTCTGGGCTTAAGTTTGCAACTTACACTCTCAAGCAAATGTCATTTGTAATGCTCTCTCAGTTACTTTACATATTTGTCCATAAAGTCTGCACTCTGTTAAAATTATTTTCCAGAAAATATAGGTAATACCTTTTAGCTATATAAAAGATGCTGGCAGTTATATTTTACTTATAAACTATTTTTCAAAAGATCTTTGCTTAAGCAATATAAATTTCTTGTAATTCTTGGAAACTTGTACTTGAAAACTGTGTTAATTTTCCGTAGGAAATTGCTTGGTACATGGGTGTGGAATTGGGAAAGATCAACATAAAGCGTTTTGCTGATGGGGAAATTTATGTTCAGCTTCAAGAGAGTGTTAGAGGATGTGATGTTTATTTGGTGCAGCCCACCTGCCCGCCAGCAAATGAGAATCTCATGGAGCTTTTGATAATGATAGATGCATGTCGAAGAGCATCAGCCAAGAATATCACTGCCGTGATTCCTTATTTTGGATATGCTAGAGCTGACAGAAAGGTGAGTATTACCTGCTGTGCACTTTAGATGAACTACTAAGTTGAAAAATCTATTTTGATTATATCTGGAGAAACTGACAATGGGGATTTTGGCAAGCATTTGAGTTATGAAATTTTTTAAAATTTGGTGGACTCCCCATTTGGATGATGATGAGATCCACAATTAGATGAGCAGCTGCTCAATCTCTTTCATTTTCTTTTCTTGCTCATTTTAAAACAAAAAGTAGAAATAATATTGAATGAATGAGCGTTGAAATTAATACTTAAAAACAACCGACACCTCTGATTCTGTGATGTTGCATTTTTTTAAGCAACACTATGATCTTTTCAGGTGTTTATGTTCATAGATGCTTATGTATTATCTTTCCTATATGTGTGTATATACATTGCTTCCAGAATCAAGGGCGAGAATCGATTGCGGCCAAACTTGTTGCAAATCTTATAACAGAGGCAGGTGCAAACCGTGTTCTTGCCTGTGATCTTCATTCTGGGCAATCCATGGGTTACTTTGATATTCCAGTGGACCATGTATACTGTCAGGTAATAAGGACGTTCATTTTGTGTAATTGAGCTGATATCACTGAATGACCAGAAAAGGTTTTATTCACTGACTCCTTTACAATGGTTTATTCTTTGCACTCTAGCCTGTGATTCTTGATTACCTTGCCAGCAAGACGGTTTGTTCTAATGATTTGGTGGTGGTTTCCCCTGATGTTGGTGGTGTGGCAAGAGCACGTGCTTTTGCAAAAAAGTTATCTGATGCACCTTTGGCCATCGTGGATAAAAGGCGTCATGGACACAATGTTGCAGAGGTAATTACTGCACTACAACACTTGTCCCCTTCTATCTCCTCAGCTTACATTTTTAAATATTTATGCTGTTTCAATTAGATGTTGAAGTTAGTTACAGTTCTGTTTGCCTTAAATTACTATTGTTGCTGCCGCTCGTGGATCTTTTTCATCCCTAGAGTCACCCATATTTATAGCATTTCAACATTTAATGATTATGGCACTGCTTGTTTCGATAACTTTCTGCTAGGATGCAGTTAATGTAAAAATGGAAGTGTCAATACTATATGGTACATCAAAGAGTGATAATCGTACTATCATTTCTGCACAGATTCCGTTCTCTCTCTATTGCTAAGTGCTATAAATATATGTTGGTGGAAAGGAACCCAAAGTTTGTTATTCGTGGGCATGTTATTGCATCATTCACATTCTCATTATGCTTAACATTTACTTGCAGGTGATGAACCTTATTGGCGATGTAAAAGGAAAAGTTGCAGTGATGGTGGATGACATGATTGACACTGCTGGTTAGTTAACCATTTCAAACTTATATCATAGAAATGTAAGTATGAATGACATTGCAACTTCATGATTGGGTTGGGGGTTGTCAGGTAGAATTATAAGATCTAAAATTTGATCTAAAATTTTTAGAATCCCTGGAATATTTCTTACATTTGTGTCTCGTACTTCTATATTTTGAATTTTGAGGTTGGTTTCTGTTGTAGCCATGAAATATCTTAGTAAATAATTGTTGACGTTGGTGTTGTGTTAACCTTTAAGTGTTTGTTGCCATAGGGACTATTGCAAAAGGTGCAGCTCTTTTACATCAAGAAGGGGCCAGAGAAGTTTATGCATGCTGCACACATGCTGTTTTCAGGTACAATCTACAAACCAATTTACAACTTTTGATATTTTCTTATGTTCAAGTTTTTTCCAGTAATTAATTTTCTTCCATAACTTGATCAAGTTGGTGGATTTTGAATCCATCATTGGCATTATTTCCTGTTCATTTGGTATAGTCAAGGATCTCTTAATTCTGCGTAGAAGTGAAAGGTGATTAACTAATGTTATGGTTTTGATTAAGCCAAGAGAAGTAAATTAAGACCATCATTATCTTTCCTAGTTTTGGCACGAGTTTATAGGAAACATTCTGTGATTTTCCAGCAGAAGCTCTCACTTGACACCGAGGATTATGCTTCATTGGACTTTTAATATATGTTTGCACTTATCTTTTGGCTTTCTCCCTTGCATAGCATTATGTCTTCAAGCCATATAAGCATTATTAAATGCATATGCAAGTGAAAACTGAAACGTTTACACCATATTTCATATCATCCTTTATCATTGTTTCTATTTTATCACAGCCCTCCTGCAATTGAGAGGTTGTCAGGCGGCCTGTTTCAAGAGGTGATAATCACCAACACACTTCCAGTAGCAGAGAAGAACTACTTCCCTGAGTTAACTGTTCTTTCGGTAGCAAACCTATTGGGTGAAACTATATGGCGTGTTCACGATGATTGTTCTGTTAGTAGCATTTTTCAATGAAGTCAAGGAAGAAATCAAACGATGGTAGCTCCTTAATACCCATAGACCATAACATCAAGCCTCGGAGTGGTCAAGGAAAGATGTAGGATCAAGTAGTTCTCATACTAATATAAGCCAAAAAGAAGGAAGAAATTGATTTATTATCATATCTACACATGGTCTCACTCAATGCTTCTGTTTTATTTTTTCCCCATATTTTTTTTTTCAATTTTCCATTTAATTTTCTTCAAATTGACATCCCCTGTTTATGGACCCTCTTCCATCTTTTATGTTTCAATTACGCAAGCTCATCTTTTATGTTTGTAAGTTGTGTTTTTTCTATCATGAGTAAGAATTATATTGATGTCTATTCTCATTTTGAAAGATATTAAACAATAATGTTACAATACAAACTCCTATTAATATTTTATTATTTATCAATTGATATAAGAAGATTATTTTATTTTCAAAAGTCTCATATAATTTATTTTTTATTATTTTTGCTAATTTTTTTTTAATTATGTAAAATATAAATATATCATTTCATGTTAAAATGTTAATAATGTGATGCTTCAAATCATTTCATTCATGATGTTGTAAATTAGGCTATAACAATTTTAAAAAACACCCTCACATTTGTTTAGATATAATTTTGTACAATATTTGTATGTAAATTGATAGCCAGAAAGCTAAATACCCTTCTAATGTTTTTAAAAAAGAGAAATATCCTCCTATCATTATCTTTAAAACAATAACCCTTTATACTATTTTTTTTTAAATCTCAAATATCTCCTTCATTAAAAACAAAAATAAATATTTTTATTATATAAGTTTTTATCTTTTTTTATATACATCCTTAATTTTTATCATATAAATTCCTTCATCAAAATAATTAATTTTTTAAAAAAAATACTTTAAATTAAATTTATAACTTTAGTTTAATTTAATTTATAATTTTAATACTTTATTTTATACTAAAAAAATTTATAAATTAATCTTTAAAAATTAATTTTA
>JAVXUL010019771.1:0-11945 GCA_035590515.1 Trichilia minutiflora
CAATGTTCTCATATAAAAACAAGTATATATATACCAACTCATTTCGAAATTAATATCAAATCATATAACAATATTTTAATAACAAAAACATTTATATTATTATCGCATTTCATCATATATTTGTATAACAGGATTGAAATAGAAAAGTAAAACCAAAAAAGAGTCCACTCACAACTTAGGGAGAGTATACACTCCCTAGTTCCCCTCGTTCCTCGACGAGCTACGCGAGTACCTCGACCTCGAACCGTCGTCTATCCACACACATAAATATTATCAATGTACATTCTAAAATACGAATGAGATACAAATACGTGCAATGCATACTAAACCCGAATCCTCAACATCGATCCATTTTTCGAATTTCTCATAAAACCCCCGCTAAACCTCAGATTACTAAATTATTATCGTTACAGACCTACATTTTGACCAGTTAGCGTTATTTATCCAATGCAAATTTTCTAACAAGAAAAATAAGATTTATAGTTTGACTAGTTGTCTAAACAATACACAAACACATAATTCTTGTGTGATAAGGATTAATGTCCTTAAAACAGTAAAACCAAAACACAAACACCGCAAAAACTTGTAAGACAAGTTTTTGAAAATACAAGTATATACGGAAAAGCTAGTTTTCTAAATTAGAAATATGATTTCTTGATTAAAATATGTAATGGTTACATGTGCATTAACAATTAAATGAATTGTTAATGAAATCATGTTGTTGTAAGTTAAAATATTTATTCATATGATGAATAAATTATTTTTTGAAAAATATTTTCAATAAAAAGTTTTTAAAAGAATTTTAAATTGTTTAAGATTTTATTAAAATTGGTTTCGTAATAAAATTGTTTTATGACAAATAATATTTATTCAAAAGTTAAATGAATATTATAAATAGATTAAAATGATTTTATAATTAAATAATTTTATAAATAATAATATTTATTCATAAGATGAATGAATATTATTCATAATATAATGATTAAAAAATTTTTAATAAATGCTTTATTTAAAATTTTAAAATGACTTCCTGTGATAATTATTAAATTCTAGCCTCCCATTGTAAGATGACATAGAGTTCTTTGACATAAATTAGTATCCCAAGATTTCTATTGTATTAATTTATATTATAGAAATCCATTGCTGATTCTTGGGTGCATATTTTTACCTTAACTAAGATTTCTATTATGTGAAGGAGAGGTAAAAATAACATTTTAAGAAAACGCAATGGTTAGGCTTTAACTGGCCTAAGGTACCAAGATTTCTATTATGTAAGGCATTCGAAGATAGGGCTAAACAAATAATCAAATCTTACATAGAAATGTAAAAGAAAATGAGTTTCCTACTTATTGGGGTTAATTGTCCAAGGTTTCTATTATGTGAAGTTAGTTAATTCTTATAAGATGTTGATTCCCCACTAATAATAATAACAAAATTCTAACAATACTTTTGAGTCCTGTCTGAGGAGCATGGGATTCAAATTAAATAGTGGGAGCTAATAAGATTAGCATCTAATAATAACTGTTAAATTATTTAATTGTTATAATTCAAAATTATTTGAATATATATAAATCAAAATTGTTGATTAAAATATAATACAAGATCACTAATAAGTTTTTTCCTGTTTTTTTTTTTTTTTCAGTATCTCAAACATAGTGATATATTGATAAATTAATAAAATAGTTAACTATGTTCTCCATAAATATTTTGGACTTTTGAAAGTTTGATTGGGACTAATTTAAAAACTGATAAAGAAAATTGTTTTCTCAGTCGGAGAATGGAACATATCCAGAGGAACGGTCCTCAGTACCTTGGAGAAGGTACATGTAGCTATATGATGATCAATTATAAATTAAGTGTTACTTCATATCATCATTCCTATATATTAAATTCAGCAGCTACATCTCATATTTGTGTCTCTCAATAGACTTTATAGAATTATTCAGTATTGTCTAGAGGCGAGATCGTGCTCAGAATGACTAATAGGGCAATAGTTGTTGTTGAAGTCAAAGAATCTTGCTAGCTTAAATTGTCTAGTGGACATATTCTGAGATTAAAATCTGTGTTGTATTTTGCTTATGCCACCAGAAATATCATTTCAATATCTGTACTATATAAAGATGGTTACAATGTACAGTTTACTAAAAATGAATGTTTAATATATTTTCAAAATGTATTACTAGGCAAAGCAGTAAATACAAATGGATTATATGTTCTAGAATTTGATGGCCCCAAAATATATTGATTTCATATGTTTAATTGACAAATGGTTGTTTTTGATGATGCCAAAATATATAGCAAACTAATTTATGCATATGATATATATATAATCTTTATTAAGTGATGATTATAAGTTTAAAAAAGGCATACATTACACTTGATCTTTTTTGGAAGGAAAATATGTTTTTCAGAAATTCAAATTTGGAATCGAAAGCGTCAAGAAAAAATGGTCAGACTCAAATGTATCGATACATTACTCAAACATATCTACACGTTTTAGCTACAGTGCTGAATTCAAGGTCGAGTTTTAAAACCCTGCCTCAAGCATTTTAATACCTTTGAAAAATACTCAAACGTATTGATACCCTTACTCAACGTATCGATACGTTGGTGACGAAGAAATTGAAGAATACACAGGAATGTTTCAATACCCTTGGAGTCTTTGACAAACGTATCGATACCTTTGACAGTCTCTCAAACGTATCCATACCATTAAAGAGCACATTAACACGTTCATGACGAACTTGTCAAAACTTACATAGAATTGTATCGATACCTTAGAGAACGTATCGATACCCTCAAAGCAACAGAGCCCAATGTATCGATACTCTTAGAATTCAAATTGAAACATATCGATACCCTGAAGAAAAGTATGGGCTTCTGTAATAAATTATAATAGTAATAGCTACTTCAGAAGCAATTAATGCCGCCATTAATGAAGAAACAAAAGAGCCGTTAGAAATTAAATTCAGACATAAATACAACCAAGTTTAAAGATCCGTGCGTTGGTTAAAGTGCAATTATTCTAAGCATATTGTCTAAGAATATTCCTCTGCAACATCTATTATTCTCTCTGCTTTATTTTTGTTGTATTTATTTTTAATGAGAGAAAGCTTGAGTTCATTTCATATTTACTTTTGTGAGAGTTAAAGGTTTTTATCATTTTAACTGAAACTTATTCAGGGTTAGTATTTACCCGTTGAAAAGAAAGATTGTATTGGATTTCAGTTTACCCTATTTAAAAGGAAGTTGTAATTGTGGTTGCCCTTCACCCATTCAAAGAAGGAGTTGTAATTGGGGTTTCTCTTGACCCGTATAAACTAAGAGTTAGTGATCCTCAATGTGAGTGGATTCAAGCGAGTAGAGTGGACGTAAACTTATAGTCGAACCACTATAAAATTGTCTTGCATATTTTGTTATTGTGTGTCCATTCTCTCTCTGTATTTATAACATGATCACTTAAAAAATATTTTTAGTTTTAAAATTATAAATTCCAATTAACCCCGCTCTTGGAATTTGCCTTCTGGGCCTACAATTGGTATCAGAGCTTGACTCACATCATATAAGATTAAATACCTGTGAGTAGCAGATCTCATAGCATCTTTAGCAAACATTCCATCTTATATAGTAAAGGGTTAATCCACAAATAGACCTCCTTTCTTCAATAGGTCTAATTATGCATATTGGAATAAATGTATACAAATCTTCCTTAGCACACTATATTTTGGCATACTTACCATCATAGAAGAAGGTTATAAACCCTCCATGACCATAGATGAATTCTCTAGAAAGAGAAAAATAAAACCTAAGTCAAAGTGAACTTTTGAAGAGAAAGCTCAATTTCAGTTAAACGGTAAAGTAATGAATGTGTTTTATTGCTCATTAGACAGGTCAGAATATAATAGGATGTCTGGCTGTGACATAACCAAGGTAATTTGGAACATGTTTGAGGTTACCCATGAAGGGACCACTAGAGTCAGGGACTCTAAAATAAGCATGCTTGTGCATGACTATGAACTTTTCAAAATGAAAAGTCATGAGTCAATTAAAGATATGTTCACTCATTTTAGTAATATAACGAATGGCTTAAAATCTTTTGACTGGTCTTATGCGAACATAGACTTAGTAAACAAAATTTTGAGGAGTCTGTCAAAGACTTAAGAGGCGAAAGTGACTGTCATAAGAGAGACACACGATCTCAGCAAGCTTTCTCTTGAAGAACTGCTTGGTTTGTTGATGACATACGAGCTGGAAGTGAACAGGAACGAGCAAGATGATATAGAAAGTGGGAAGAAGAACACTACTCTCAAGAGCGTAAAAGAGGAAGAGGAAGAAGATAGCACAGAAAATCTTCAGAAGAGGATGAGTTCTTACTAATGGCTAGAAAAATGAAGAAAATATTCGATAAAGATAAAGCCAGAAGAAAGAACTGGAAAAAAAGAGAATTTTAGAAAGGAGAAAAACTAAAAAAATTCAAAAAGGACAGAGAAAAAGAAAAAAAGAGAAGAAAATCATATGCTACAAGTGCAAGAAACCAGGACACACCAGACCAGAGTGTCATACAAGCAAGAATAAGAAGGACTGGAAGAAGAAGAAGAAACCTATGAAAGCGACGTGGGATGAGTCATCAGAAGAAGATAGCTCTTCTGCATTAGAAGTTGAGCGTGCTAACTTTTGGCTCATAACTAAAAAGGATGATGAGGTACTTTCCAAATCCTCCTCTGATTATTATAATACTTTTTCTGACAATGATGATGAATTATTGCATGATGAATTACTGGACTTATATGAGGAACTAAAATCTGATTTTGAAAAATTTTGTTCTAAATATAAAAAGAACAAACAGAAATGTTATATACTAACAAAGGAAAATGATTTGTTAAAATCAAAGGAACCTGTAGGTAAATGTGATATAGAAATAAATGCAGAAAAGGTTAAGAACAAAGAACTGAATGAGGAGATTATCAAGCTAAAAAGAATCTTAGTAAAATTTACTCTAGGAAAGGATACATTAGATAAACTGCTTGGAAGTCAAAGAACAATTTTTGATAAAGTAGGAATAGGCTATCGACCGAGTGCTAAACAGAAATCTTACTTAAACTATTTCGTAAAAGCATCTAGTCAATTGAATTCTTTTTCTACTTGTTATTACTGTGGTAGAAGAGCACACCACATCAACAAATGTTCCATAAGGAACAAAACCTACAAAGGTTTAAAATTAATTTGGGTTCCTAAGGGTTCTAAAGTGGGTGTTGATGATCTCAAATCTAGAACTAACTTTTATGGACCTAAAGTTAAATGGGTACCAAAGTAAATAAATAATTGTTATGTAGGAACAGAATGAGAAAAATTCATCCAGAGAAGTCAAGTGGTTTCCTGACAATGGCTGCTCAAGACAGATGACTGGTAACAAGCATCTGTTCGTGCATCTCTCAAAGAATAAGGGAAAAGATGTGATCTTCAGAGATAACAATAGAGGCAAGTTGTTGGGATTGGCGAAATTGAGGTAAACAATATCAAAATCTCTAATGTATTGTTAGTAGATGGCTTAAAATACAATCTGCTTAGTATATCTCAATTGTGTGACATTGGATATAATGTTAGATTTCAGAAAAATGCCTGTAATATTTTTGATAAGGTTGGTAGTAGAATCTTACATGCTTCTAGGACAGGAGATGTTTATGTGATTGAATTAGGTAAAATGATTGTTGAATCTTCTGTGTGCTTGCAAGTGATGTGTGATGATTCTTGGTTGTGGTATAGAAGGTTAGGATATTGTTGCATAGATCTCATTAGGAAGTTAGCTAAGCATGACATATTAGAGGACCTTCCTAACCTCAAATTTGCCAAGGACAAGACATGTGGATCATGTCAAAGAGGCAAACATGTGAAGAGCTCATTTAAGCCCAAGAATGCTATTTACACATCCAAACTCCTTGAACTCATTCATATGGAACTTTTCAGTCCAAATAGAGTTGCATCACTTGGTGGGAAACATTATACATATGTCATTGTGGATTACTATTCTAGGTTCACTTGGGTGTTATTTTTAGAGAACAAGTGTGACACATTTGATGCATTTAGAAAGTTTTCAAAGAGAATTTAGAATGAACTTGATTACCATTTGGTGAAGATTAGAAGTAACCAAGGTAGTGAGTTTGTGAATCATGAGTTTGTGGCTTTTTGTGATGAGTTTGGGATCATTCATAATTTCTTTGCACCTAGAACACCACAGTAAAATGGGATAATTGAGAGAAAAAATATAACTTTACAAGAGATGGGTAGAACCATGCTCAATGAATACGTGCTACCTCAATACTTTTAGGTTGAGGCGATTAACATAGATTATCATATTTTCAATAGAGTGTTGATCAAAAAATTCCTAGGTAAAACTCCTTATGAGTTGGTGTATCAAAGGAAACCCAAAATCAAATACTTTAGAGTCTTTGAATGCACTTGCTACATCCTCAACACCAAATACAATATTGAAAAATTTGAACCTAAGTCAGATGTGGGCATTTTTCTAAGTTATTCATCTAGGAGCAAAGCATATAGAGTGTATAACAAAAGAACTCAAGTTGTGGAAGAGTCTATACATATTACATTTGATAAGATAAATATGATAAATAAGATGAATAATTTAGAGTTAAATGAAGGTTCAAATGAGAAGCATGAAGAGCATGTAGAGACAAATTCTAAGGAGCTTCCAAAAGCTTAGAAGTATGCATCTCATCATCCTAGATAGTTGATCATTGATGATCTCTCTCAAAAAATTAGACTTAGGAGGACATCTAGAGAGGTTCCTCAAAATCTTGAGGAAATACAAAACCTTGCATTTGTGTCTCACTTAGAGTCAAACAAAGTAGATGATGCATTAATGGATGAGGATTGGATAATGGCAATGTAAAAGGAATTAAATCAGTTCCAAAGGAACCAAGTTTGAGATTTCGTTCTTAGACCTAGTAATCATTCCATCATTGGCACAAAATGGGTGTTTAGAAACAAGTTAAATGAGCATGGAAACATTGTTAGAAATAAAGCTAGGCTTATTGCTCAAGGCTATAGTTAAGAGAAAGGGATAGACTATGATGAGACTTACGCTCCTGTGGCTAGAGTAGAAGCTATTCGAATCCTCTTGGCTTTTGCTTATTTTAAAAATTTTAAAACTTTTTCAAATGGATGTGAAAAGTACTTTTTTAAATGGTTTTTTAAATGAAGTTTATATTGAACAACCTCCTGGTTTTGAAAACCAAAAATTTTCAAACCATGTTTACAAACTAACTAAAGCTCTGTACGGTTTAAAATAAGCTCCCAGAGCTTGGTATGAGAGATTTAGTAAATTTTTGTTAAAAAATAATTTTGACAAAGGGACTATTGATAAAACTCTTTTTATTAAAACAAAAGATCATGATATACTCATCGTGCAAGTGTATGTCGATGATATTATTTTTGATATCACAAATGATTTACTATGTGAAGATTTTTCAAATTTGATAAGAAATGAGTTTGAAATGAGTATGATGGGAGAATTAAATTTTTTTGGGGGTTTACAAATTAAACAAACTTTAAATGGTATTTACATCTCCCAATCAAAATATGTAAGGGATCTTTTGAAAAAATTCGAACTTTTAGATAGTAAACACGTGGACACACATATAAATTCATCCACCTCTTTGGATAAAGATGAGCAAGACAAGGGTGTTGACCCTAAGCTTTATAGAGGCATGATAGGATCATTATTATATCTTACTGTATCTAAACCAGACATTCCCTATAGTGTGTGTGTATGTGCACGATTTCAGTCGAACTCCAAAGAATCTCAATTTAAGTGCTGTGAAAAGAATTTTTTGATATCTTAAAGGCACACCTAACTTGAGATTGTTTTATCTCAAGGATGGTTCATTTGATCTCAAAAGTTTTTCGGATGCAGATTTTGGGGGTTGCAAAGTTGATAGAAGAAGCACAAGTGGAGCATGTCACTTTTAGGGAATGCATTAATCACATGAGTGAGTAAAAAGCAAAATTCTGTTGCTTTATTTACCACCGAGGTCGAGTACATATCCATGAGTAGTTGTTGCGCACAACTCTTATGGATCAAATATTAATTGATTGACTATAGGATGTATGTAGATAGAATTCCCATTATGTATGATAACACAAGTGTCATAAACCTCACTAAGAATCCAGTACATTATTCACGAACCAAGTACATTGAGATTTGACACCATTTTATCTGAGATTATGTGCAAAAGAATGATGTTTGCATTGAGTATGTTAGCACTGAAAATCAACTAGTAGACATTTTCACAAAACCTTTAGACAAAACTTGATTCTACTATTTGAGAAATAATCTTGGGATGATGTGTGTTGATTAACCATGGCTCAGTGTCATCTTTAAATTTGTTTAGTCTTTTATATCGATTTATTATGTGATTGTTGAATGTGTGTATTGAAACTTGTTAGTTTCTGCATGATTTCATGTTTAAAATTTCATCTGGTTTCGATACCTCCTTCATCGTATCGACACGTTTTATTAACATATCGATACACTTAGAACGTGCTGATATAATAGCACAATGTATTGATACCTTTTCAAAAGGTATCAACACCTTCGAGACGGAGATGCTAAGTCTTGTACCTCAATGTATCGATATGTTCATGCATCCCTAAAATGTATCAATACCTTCGTGACGTATTTAGGACGAAAATGTCAAAACGTATCGATACCTTTTAAAAGGTATTGACACGTTTACCCGACTAAAGCCTAAAACTACATCGTTTTGAGCTTAGGATACAACCCTTCACATTCAAAATCGTCATAACCCTTCATCTTCCCTCAATTTCTTTAAATTCAAAATCTCTCACCATTACTCTCTCTATATATATAAACTTTAAAACCGTCACTTTCATCTCATTCTCTCCCAATTGTCTCTTTCAAATCACAAACTATCACACTCATTCTCTCTCTCACTCACTCTCTAAATGGCTCCTTGTATAAAGATTCCTGCACCGTCTTACCGGAAGAAATGAAAAGTTGCAAAATCTTCCTCCTCTGCCATACCAAACGAACCAAATCTGTGAGGCTTCACGTCTCAAGAACAACAAGAGAAGTTCATGAGTCAGTTCGCTTACAGAATCGTAACTCCAGGCCAGGTAATCGATTTTGAACTTTTGAATAAGATGTATTTTTCTTATTTGGCCTAGATTACTTGTTTCGAATGGTTACCATTTTCAAGCATTAAGGGGAGTTTTACCCTAAACTAGTTAGACTGTTTTATTCTAATCTCGATATCTAAGACCCGAACACTGGTATAAATATGTTGACAAAATTTAGGACTTGGGTGAGAAATATTGAGTTTGCTGTGGATGAGCAATTATTGGTAAAGCCGTTCAGGATGATTCCAGGGGGAGAACATTATTTTTCATCAAACTTTAATCCTCTTGAGGTTTGTCGGATAATTTTTCGAAACCTAGATCTATAAATCGTAGAAAACAAACCCTCCAAACTTTAATTAAATGAACTGATACTGCATTTGATTGTTGCTCATAATTTGAATATCCATTCTGGTAAATTTGCGGAGATATCTGTAGAGGATATGTGGTGGATGGAGCGGATTATGACCTATCATCAACCAAACCTTGCTTACTGGATGATTTCGAGCATTATACGGGGTGCTTCTCAAAGATACAATCTGCATTATGGGTATCCGATTTCAGAGTTAATCAGGAAGATGGCCCCAAAGGCATTGGTTAGTATGGACAGCAAAGACTCCGCCTCCTTCGAGTATGTTGAGTGAGACTACTCTTCGAAAGATGCACTACGAGCAGTAGGCTCTTAGTGTATGGTTTTCAAAGCAGACTAGTGGTCTCTCCATTAAAGAGGGTGATGATGTTTAGACAGAGGATGCTCCGAGTGACCTTCTTTCTGGTTCAAGATTATAGCAATAGCATTAGTAGCACCAGTAGCAAGATGTCCGTAGTACTCCTCCTCGGGAGACTCCTCCTCCTTCTGTTCCTCCACCTATACCACAGCCTGAGGCTTAGGATACAGCAGGTGTTCCACCACCTATTACGAAAACAGCTCCACCAGCACCTCCTCCTACACAATCGAGTGGTTCAGTTCCTTTGGCTCTTCCTACTCCAACTTTAGAGTATAAGATTGAGCGGATTCTTGACAATTTTTTTACCCTTGAGTCGATTGTGATGACAATGATTCAGAAGCTAGATACTCATATGAACGAGGCATTTCAGCTGATACATGTCCTTGGAAAGATAATGGAAAAAGAACGTCGGGATTCGACACTTCAGTACACTGACTTGTAGATGAGGATGGATAAAGCTGAAGAGCGGATTCTTTGTGAGATTGGTTGACGAGGACCTTCTATAAGGGCGTTTTCAGGATCCTTTTCAGAATATCAACCTCCTTTCTCCGATCGTCAGCCACCACCTCATTCTCATTTTTGACCTTTCATCTAGAGCCAACACCTACTTGTCCACCATTCGAGACAGGATCATCGTCTCATCCAGCTCCAGTTGATTCATCCAGCTCTAACAAGGATAGCGATTTTGAGCTCGTTGATGTCAAGTGCCGTTTTGGAGATGCTCTCACACATTGATTTGTTATGTCTGATGATTATTTTTGGATGTTTATATTTTTTTGGATGATTCAATTTTTACTTTTATTGTTGTTGTTATGATGTTATGTATGTTCTTGATTCATATATTGATGCTCTGATTCCTCTCATCGATTATGTTTTTGATGATCCTCCCTTCTTTGATTGTTGACAAAAAGGGGGAGATAACCATGATGTTCACTTGTTCAATGTGTTTTGTCATCATCAAAAAAGGGGAGATTGATGGCCCCAAAATATGTTGATTTCATATGTTTAATTAGTAAATAAATGTTTTTGATGATGCCAAAATATATAGCAAGCTAATTTATGCATGTGATATATATATAATCTATATTTAGTGATGATTATTAGTTTAAAAAGGCATACATTACACTTGATCTTTTTTGAAAGAAAAATATTTTTTTCATATTTTTCAAGAATTCAAATTTAGAATCAAAAGCATCAAGAAAAAATGGCCAGACTTAAACGTATCGGTACGTTACTCAAATGTATCGATACGTTTTAGTTACAGTGTTGAATTCAAGGCCGAGTTTCAGAAACCTGCCTCAAGCATTTTGATACCTTTGAAAAATTCTCAAACGTATCAATACCCTTACTCAACATATCGATACGTTAGTGATGAAGAAACTGAAGAATGCGTAGGAATATTTTGATACCCTTAGAGTCTTTGACAAACATATCGATACCTTTGACGGTCTCTCAAACATATCGATACCCTTGAAGAACACATCAACACATTCATGACGGACTTGTCAAAACTTATATAGAATTATATCGATACCTTGGAGAACGTATCGATATCCTTAAAGCAACAGAGCCCAATGTATCGATACCCTCATAATTCAAATTGAAATATATCAATACCCTAAAGAAAAGTATGGTCTTCTGCAATGAATCATAACAATAACGACTACTTCAAAAGCAATTAATGCTGCCATTAATGAAGAAACAAAAGAGTCGTTGGAGGAATTGAATTCGGACATAAATACAACCAAGTTTGAAGATTTGTGGGTTGGTTAAAGTGCAATTATTCTGAGCATACTGTCTGAGAACATTCCTCTGCAACATCTATTATTCTCTCTGCTTTATTTTTGTTATTTTTTTTTTAGTGAGAAAAAGCTTGAGTTCATTGCATATTTACTCTTGTGAGAGTTAAAACTTTTATCATTTTAACTGAAACTTCTTCAGGGTTACTCTTTACCCGTTGAAAAGAAATTGTATTGGGTTTAACTTTACCCTATTTAAAAGGAAGTTGTAATTGTGGTTGCCCTTCACCCATTCAAAGAAGGAGTTGTTATTGGGGCTTCTCTT
>JAVXUL010019782.1:0-11944 GCA_035590515.1 Trichilia minutiflora
AATGCCATTATGTGTTCATTGCCTAGATCCATTGCATGTAAAACTTAATTTGAAGTTTTAGGGCACAATACATGCTAAAAACTTACACCTTTCGTTTTCGGCATTCTGATGGAGCGAAAACTTTCATCCTTGGTGGCATCTTGAGAGAGAGATGAGAATGACTGTTTGGAGTTGTGAAAGAGAAGATAGAGAGTGGTATAAAATGATGGTTTTTGAAGTTTGAGAGAGAAGATTGAAAGTTATAGGAATAAAGATGACGGTTTTAAAGAGAGAGACGGTTACAGAATAAATTTGAAAATGAATAGTTGAGAAAGATCAATAGGTTTTGGCAGTTTGAATTCGTACCCTAACTCAAAATGACATAGTTTTTGACTAATATCGAGTAAACGTGTCGATATGTTTTAAAAGGTATCGATATATTATGACGTTTTTGCCCAAAGTATGTCACAAATGTATCCATACATTTTAGAAAACCCTATAACGTGTCGATATGTTGAGTCGCAAGACTCAGCATCTACATCTTGAAGGTGTCAATACCTTTTGTAAAGGTATCGATATGTTAGGTAATATTCCAGTGCCTTTTTAAACGTGTCGATACACTAAATAAAATGTGTCAAAGCTCGGGTTGGGGTGTTGATACATTGAAGGAAAAATAATAAGCACGTTTGAAAAACCAACAAACGTGTTGATAAATTAAGGAGAATTCATCAAGCACGTCTTAGAAAAAAAACATGTCGATATGATTTATAAACATTTCGATATGATGATGAATTCAGCCAAAACACTCGATCACTTCCCAATATTCATACTCAAAAACATTTACAACATAAAGTGTATCAAATTGAAGCTCAACTAATTTAATAAAATATATCAAAACATACTTAATCAATACACATCATACCAAAATTATTCCTTAAATAGCAGAAACGAGCTTTGTAAAAATGTCTACTAATTGATCCTCAGTATTTATATATTCGATACATATCATTCTTTTGTATATGATCTCAAATAAAATGATATCGTATCTCAATATGCTTAGTACGAGAATGATGAATAGGATTCTTAGTTAATTTTATGGCACTTGTGTTATCACACATGATTGATATTCTATCTATATGTATCCCATAATCTATCAATTGATGCTTAATCCATAAGAGTTGTGCACAACAACTACTCACAGATATGTACTCAGCTTCGGTGGTAGATAAAGCAACTGAATTCTGCTTCTTACTCATCCAAGTGACTAATGCATTCCTTAAGAAATGATAATTACCACTAGTGCTTCTCCTCTCAATTTTGCAACCCCCAAAATCTGCATCCGAATAACCTTTTAGATCAAATGAACCATCTTTGGGATAAAACAATCCCAAGTTAGGTGTGCCTCTAAGATATCAAAAAATTCTTTTTTCGACACTTAAATGTGATTCCTTAGGGTTTGACTAAAAACGTGCACAAATACACACAATATATAAAATGTCAGGCCTAAATGCAGTGAGGTATAGCAATGAGCCTATCATGCCTCTATAAAGCTTAGAGTCTACACTTTTGCCCTGCTCATCTTTATCTAAAGAGGTGGATGAACTCATAGGTGTGTCTACATGTTTTTCATCTAAAAGTTTGAATTTCCTCAACAAATCTTTTACATATTTAGATTGGGAGATGTAAATACCATCTAAAGTTTATTTAATTTGTAAACCCAAAAAGAAATTTAACTCTCTCATCATACTCATTTCAAATTCATTTCTCATTAAGTTGAAAATTCTTTACACAATGAATCATTTGTGCTACCAAAAATAATGGCATCCACATACACTTGCACAATGAGTATGTTATTATTTTTTGATTTTATAAAAAGTATTTTGTCAACACTCCCTTTGTCAAAATCATTCTCTAACAAAATTTACTAAGCCTCTCATACCAAACTCTAGGAGTTTGATTTAAACCATAGAGAGTTTTAGTTAATTTGAAAACATGATTTGAAAATTTTTAATTCTTAAAACCAAGAGGTTGTTCAACGTACACTTCTTCATTTAGGAAATCATTTAGAAATGTACTTTTTACATCCATTTGAAAAAGTTTAAAGTTCTTAAAACATGCAAAAGCTAAGAGGATTCGAATAGCTTCTAGTCTAGCTATAGGAGCATATGTTTCATCATAGTTTATCCATTTCTCTTAGCTATAGCCTTGAGCAACAAGTCTAACTTTATTTCTAACAATGTTTCCATGCTCATCTAATTTGTTTTTAAACACCCATTTAGTGTTAATGATGGAATGATTACTAGGTCTTATAACTAAGTCCCAAACTTGGAACCTTTGGAACTAATTTAGTTCCTCTTACATTGCTGTTATCCATTCCTCATCCATTAATGTATCATCTACTTTGTTTGGCTCTAAATGAAACACAAATGCAAGGTTTTGCATTTTCTCAAGATTTTGAGGAATATCTCTAGATGCTCTCCTAGTTTTAATTTCTTGAGAGGGATCACCAATGATCAACTTTTTAGGATGATGAGATGCATACTTTCAAGCCTTTGAAAGTTTCCTAGAATGAGACTCTATATGTTTTTCATGCTTCTCACTAGGATTTTCACTTAATTTCAAGTCATTTAACTAGTTTATCACATCTATCTCTTCACTCTTCTCTTTAACAAGTATTTTCAACATTTCAAATTCTAACTCATCAAAAGTCACATACATTGATTATTCCACAACCTGAGTTCTCTTATTATAGATTCTATATGCTTTGCTTCTAGATGAATACCCCAGAAAAATTCTCACATCAGACTTAGGCTCAAATTTCTCAATATTATCTTTGGTGTTAAGGATATAACAAGTACATCCAAAGACTCTAAAGTGTTTGATTTTAGGTTTTCTTTGGTATACCGATTCATAAGGAGTTTTGCCTAGGAATTTTCTAATCAACACTCTATTGAAAATGTGACACGTTATATTAATAGCCTCAGCCCAAAAATATTGAAATAGCTTATATTCATTGAGCATGGTTCTATTCATCTCTTGTAAGGTTTTATTTTTTCTCTTAGCTATACTGTTTTGCTGCGGTATTCTAGGTGTAGAGAAGTTATGAGTGATCCTAAATTCATCACAAAAAGCCTCAAACTTATGATTGGCAAACTCACCACCTTAGTCACTTCTAATCTTTACTAAATGATAACCAAGCTTGTTTTGAATTCTCTTAGAGAATTTTCTAAATGCATCAAATGTATCACTTTTGTTATCTAATAATAACACCCAAGTGTACCTAGAGAAGTCATCTACAATGACATATGTATAGTGTTTCCCACCAAGTGATACAACTCGATTTGGACCGAAAAAATCCATATGAATGAGCTCAAGGGGTTTGGAAGTGGAAATGACATTCTTAGGCTTAAATGAACTTCTTACTTGTTTGCCTCTTTGACATAGTTCACATGTCTTTTCCTTGGCAAACTTGAGACTAGGAAGGTCCTCTACATGTCATGCTTATATAATTTTCTAATAAGGTCTATGCTACAATGCCCTAATCTTCTATGCCACAACCAAGAATCATTATACATCACTTATAAGTATACAGAAGATTCAACATCCAATTTATTTAACTCAATCATATAAACATCTCCTGTCCTAGAAGCATGCAAAATTTTTCTACTAGCATCATCAAAAACATCACAAACATCTTTTAAAAATCTCACATTATAACCTATGTCACATAATTGTGATATGCTAAGCAAATTATATTTCAATCTAGTAACTAGCAACACATCAAAGATTTTGATATTATTTACCTCAATGATGCCAATTCCAATAACTTTGCCTCTGCTGCTATCTCCGAAGATCACATCTTTTCTTTTTTTCTTTGAGAGATGCACGAAAAGCTTCTTATTTTCGGTCATATGCCTTGAGCACCTGCTGTCAAGGAAGCACTTGACTTCCTTATTCAAACTTTTCTGTTTTTGCTCCTGCAACAATGATAATCATTTACTTTGGTACCATTTAACTTTGGGTCCATAAATGTTAGTCCTAGACTTGGAAGCAACAACATCAACTTTAGAACCCTTGGGAACCCAAATTAATTTGGGACCTTTACAAGTTTTGTTCCTTATGGAACATTTGTTGATATGGTTTCCTTTTCTCCCACAATAATGACATGCAAAAAATGATTTCATTTGACTTGATGCTTTTACAAAGTAGTTTGAATATGATTTTTGTTTGTTACTAGATTTGTAACCAATTCCAACTCTATCAAAGATCGTTCTTTGACTACCTAGTAATTTGTCTAATGTATCTTTTCCTAAAGTGAATTTAGCTAATATCCATTTTAGCTTAGTAATCTCATCATTTAGTTCCTTGTTCTTAGCCTTTTTTGCATTCAATTCTACATCACATTTGCATGCATGCTCTTTTGATTTTAATCATTCATTTTCATTAGTAAGCATGTAACATTTTTGTTTGTTTTCTTTGTATTTAACACATAGTTTTTCAAAATCACATTTTAGTTCATCATACAAATCTAACAACTCATCATGTATTAACTCATTATCACTAACAGAACAAGTGTCGTAATAATCAGAGGAAGATTTAAAAGTTACCTCTTCATCATTTTTGGTCGTGAGACAGAGGTTGACATGCTCATTTTCTGATGTCAAAGAGCTATCACTCTCTAATGACTCGTCCCACCTCACCTTCATAGCCTTCTTCTTTTTTCAATCTTTCTTGTTCTTTTTTGAGGGACATTCCAGTCTAGTGTGCCCTGGTTTCTTACACTCATAGCAAATGATCTCCCTTTCCTTTTCCTTTTCTTTATCCTTCTTGTATTTTTCTGATTTATCTCCCTTCTAAAATTCTTTTTTTCTCTAGTTCTTTCTTTTAGTTCTATCTCAACTGAACATCTTTTTCATTTTTCTGGCCATCAACATGAATTCATCATCTTCTGATGATGCCTCTGAGCTTTCTTGTTCCTCTTCAATTCTCGTACTTTTGAGAGCCACGTTCTTCTTTCCACCTTCTTTGTCATCATACTCATTCTTGATGGCTTCCATCTCGTATGTCATCAGTGAGCCTAGTAGTTCTTCGAGTGAAAGTTTACTGAGGTCATAGGCTTCTCGAATGGCAGTGATCTTGGCTTTCCAGGTATTTAACAAGCATCGAAGGATTTTGTTGACTGCATCCATATTTGAATAAGACCTGTCAAAAGCTTTCAAATCGTTAGTAATGTCAATGAACCGTGTGAACATATCCTTGATGAACTCATGAGGTTTCATCCTAAATAGTTTATAATCATAAATAAACATGCTTATTTTAGAGTCCTTGACTCTGCTGGTTCCCTCGTAGGTAACCTTAAGTATGTCCCAAATGGCTTTGACTGTGTCACAACCAGACACCCAGTTGTATTCAGACTTATCTAATGCATAATACAATACATTCATCGCTTTACCATTCAGCTGGAATTGAGCTTTCTCTTTAGGAGTCTACTCAGACTTTGGTTTCAGCTTTCTCTCTTCAAAGATTGCATTTATGGTTATGGGGGGTTTGTAACCATCATCTATGATGGTAAGTTGTTGACCTATATGTTTTTAATGATGAGCAAATTATTTTATTGATAAACAAATGGTTTGTTTGATTAAATTATTTTAATTATTTTGCATTTGTTTGATTGATTATAATGCTTTGATTGTGCTTTATGAAGCTTAATTTATGTTTATTTATTGAGCATATATTGCACTTGATGTTTTTGGTTAAGAATGGTTGCTCACAGGTGCAAAGGATTAACACCAGTTCAAAATCAGTTCAAACATATCGATACCTTTGAAAACGTATCTATACCTTTATCAAGCACCTTTGACAACGTATCGATACCCTTGGAAGAAAGCTCAAACGTATCGATACCCCAACAAACGTATCGACATCTTTGTGACGGACATTACACCGTTTGCGTGAAAAGGTATCGACACTTTTGAAAACATATCGATACCTTCATCAAGCACCTTGGCAATTTATCAAGCACCCCATCAAGCACCTTGACAACGTATTACCACCCCATCAAGCACCTTTGAGTTGGACATCTCTAAAGAAGAAAAATCGACCAATCGTATCGACACCTTTACAAACGTATTGATACCTTCTTCAAATCAAAGCTATAACAGCTAGTTTTAGAGCATTTAATGAAGAATCAAAGAGCCGTTAGAGAGCCGTTAGAAGAATACTCTAAAGCTGTTAAAAAGCTTCTCTCTCCTCAAGAAGAAGATGGTATGAACCAGAAGAAAAAAGAGAAAAAAATAGAGCAAAATCAAGCATCATCTTTTATAATATTTTCTAGAGAGAGAAACTCCATTTTACACTCATTGTATATCTGTTCTAGTGAGAGAGAAAAATTATCTTAGTATTCTTACTATATTTGGGTTACACTTCACCCATAGAAAGAAGTTGTTTGGGTTGCTCTTCACTCGTATAAAGAAAGACGTGTATTCAATTGCCCTTCACTGTTAAAGAAGGAGTTGTAAATCTAGGTTACTCTTGACCCGTGCAAACGAAGAGATAGTAAAGCCTCAGCCTGGTGAAAGCTGAGAGAGTGGATGTAGGCCTAGTTGTGCCGAACCACTATAAAATCTGAGTTTGCAATTCTCTTTCTTTATCATTTACTTTCTGTTTTATAATTCTCTCTTTGTTATTTATTACTTTGTTTATATATTTTATTTATGATTTATTGATTGTTTACAAAACATTTATATTGGCTTGATCATTCATTCATTTAAGTTTTTAAATTTCTTTAAAACTAATTCACCCCCCCTCTTGGTTCATCACTGTCACTCTTTCATACACTTTTTTGGGCCAACAGGAAACAAAGGAGAGAAGAAGAAAATAGAGGAGAGAGAGAGAAAAATGAGAAAACCATCTTTTGACCATAACTTTGCGCACACACGTCGGATTGAGATACCGTTTACGTCATTGGACTCGTATCAATGAGAGGAATCAGATTCTGGTCTCAGGCTTTTGGAACAGTGCCTGGAGCTCCATTGTTAATTGGTGTCCACCGTTTAAATAAACACACAAAATTAAATTTAGAAAACCGCAAGCATACGGTGTCGAGTTTTGTAGTAAAAAGAAGTAGGATATCGTTCCCACGAAGATTAATGATTACTAACACGCTAATTACTGCAATTGGAATGGTGAAAATTATTTAGACTAACAAAAAGAGTAAATTAATTCTAACAACTACAAAGAAAATAAAAGTATGATATATGTTGAAAATAAATCTGATTATAACAGGCGTAGGAGGGTCGAATCCACTCTTGTTCACTATATTTTCCCACTTATTCTGGCTTAACTTATTCTACCGATTTTTATTAGCCTAGGTTCTGATATCGTTTCATTCCCTCTTTTGAGACATTAATAGAATTATGTGATCAGTAAACTAAACTAATATTCTTATTCAATCAAGTTTAATTAATCACTCATTGAGATCCAACCTAATTTAGCTACTTAGTTATTAACCATCTTCCAATGTATTAAATCTAAAATCATTCAATTTAATGGCCAGTTAAAAAGAAAGCTTTAAGTATAAGGAACATAAATAAATTTATGAATAAAACTTCATTAATCTAAAACAAGTTTCAAATATAGATCATAAGGGTTTCTTCTAGCCCCTAAGCGTGAAAATAATTAGCCACTCATGATGTTCAGCGAATACACAAGAAATACAGAATGTATGGTCATTAAGATTCCAGTGAAAATAAATAAAAACAACAAACTCAATATGTACAGCTCTGTCTCTTCAAACTGGGTTTTTGTCTCTCTTTCTCTTCACTTTCCTTGTGTTTTCCCTAGATTCTGTGAAAAGTATGACGTTTCTCTCTCTTCCAAGGATGTTGGCAGCCATCTCTCCTTGCACATTATCCTAAGCACTCTATTTATAATAAAAAAAATCCAAGTTTAACTTAAATAGAAAATTCTCGCAACTTCTTATTACATCGGGTTTCTTTTCGCTGCATCGAGCATTTAATACTGATGCAGCGAGAATTATCTCGCTACATTAGGAATTGGGCAGAAATTTTCCAAAAGCTGAGTTCCACCTCTTGCTACAACAAAGAAAAACCTGCTGTATTAGACACTTGCTTTCGCTGCAACGAGCAAACCTTGCTACAGCAGGGCTGTTTTATTCCAAACTTCATTGCATCGGGAGATCAACTTTCTAAAATCCGCTACATCATAAATCTGGCTAAAAACTGTTTTATACTTCAAAAATCATCCCTGCTTCATCAAACTTTCTCTTACAACCTACACACACTTAAACTCACAACAAACATCAAAACATACCTGTATTCACATGAAAATAGCAATAACTTAGAAGAAATAACTTGATAAAAATCAAGTTATCAAACTCCCTCAAACTTAGAATTTGCTAGTCTCGAGAAAATCACTCAACTAAAAACAAAACAGACACTCCCAAAAATCATTCATGCATAACCAACTTATGCCCAGTCCAAAGCAAAATAACAGGTGTCCAAATCATTAATATAGGAATCAAGAGTTAAAAAAGTTTTTCTATGTAATCAGACATGCATTAAGTTAAATTGATTAATAAAAGAAATGTCTCAGAATTCATTATGCACACTTATAATCAAGGTCAGTTACAACTTTCCAAAAACAAATTCTCACCCAACTCTTTGATAAAAATACTAGAAGCACTAAAATTATTATATTTTTATTTTTATATATTATTTTTTTATTTATAGATTCATACTCTTCTTTAGGCTCTAATTCAGTCTCAGTACACGAAAGTACCTATCTTCGAAATGCGTATCCCCGATCGTTAACTTAGTAAAAAACTTAAAGTGCTTTGCATACTCTTATTTTTAAGTGTTTTTTACGTGAGTGTACCCATCTTCAAAATGCGTACCCTCAGTTACTAGGGACTTTCAAAACAGTGAAGTAGATTGAATCTTTTTTTTTAGATTTATGAGTAAGTCTAAGATGAGTTTGCATGGTTCGGTTGACTACCCTTGACTATAAATCCGAAAAATTTTCCTAAGGCATATATGAAAATTATCGCATTGAATAATGCATTCCTACTTACCATAAAATCAACCAACTCTAGATTCAAAATATTAACAAAAAGGACACATGAGATTTCTATAATGAACTGCACAACACATGCACATGCCTTCAAACAAACCAGTTAAACATAAAACATAAAGCAAAAAAAAACATAAGTCATTATGCAGCATCACAAAAAGTTAAAACATAAACAAACAAAAACCAAATAATGCCAAAAATTTTTTTTTTTCTTTTTTTCTCTTAACATCCCAACTCAATGCACACACTCGCTCCCCTAAACTTAAAAATTAGCATCGCCCTCAATACAAAACAAAAATAACCAAGATTTCGGTAGAGGAATACCTGGGAGGCGAGAGAAACTTCACCCTCTAATACGAGTGAACTGAAACCACATCATCATTATCAGTATGTTTCCTTTTGGAGGTTACTGTTGCCTCAGATTAGTCTCCTTCATCCTTAGAATCTGAAGGTGGGATGGCTGAGAGTGAGGATTCTGGTCTACTGGTTACTGAGATTACTGTTGGTGGAACTGCTGCTGCAAGGGCTACTAAGGTTGAGGTTGCTGCTGTTTTCTCTGTTTCCTCTCAATGGCCAATAACTCTCCATTGTACCCGTATCCACCAAAGCCTTAGGGAGTAAAATTTCCTGACACCTTATGTTTACTCCATTATTCTCCAACAAGGCAATGATAATAGAGAGGAAGAATAACCCCACAATGAGGCTATCTGCGGAATGCCGAATGTTTAGGGAAATCCATTCCCTAACGTTGATGTTCTTCCTCATAACAAGTGCAAGTAGCAGAAAAGCTCTCTCCTGATTAACCTCAGATGTGTGCCCTGTGGGGTTAATCTAGCATAAATAAAAAGGTGCCAAACCTTCAACTCAGTTATAAAGTACCGAATTTTAAAGTAAGTTGGTTCAACTCAGACTTTTGTCTATTCCACTTGTTGCCTGCATATAGTATCATTCATCATCTCAGTGGATAGAGATTGAGAAATCTCAGAAACTTCATCCTGGATCTCTGAAGTTTTCAATAGCCTATTGATTGCCTCAGGGTCAAAAAAATATATCAACACCCTTGACCCTCACCTGTCTGCTCCCTGGGGTCATTTTGACATTCACGTAAAACTCCTTTACAAGGGTCATTGCTGTCGGTTTAGGATGCTAATAGTAATATACCCACCCTCTAGTTTTTATCTATTGTGCACTCAGGGGGTACTTTCTGTCCTAAACTCAATACCCCTCTCCTTAATTTTGGACCTTTTCTTTAATGATTCATTAAAAAGGTTTTGGGCTTACTTGGAAACAAACTTCACCAAATCATACCCTGACTATTCCCTCTTGGGTTTCTTAACAATATATTTTAGAGGCATGTTTTTCTCTCTTTGGTTCCCGAAATACCGAAATAAACTAACATAACCCAAAAGTTGAATTGAAAAAACTCTAACTTTTTTTTCTCTTTCAATCTAAATAACCAACTCCAATACCACAGAGCCAAAAGAAAATTTCCAACTTTCCAAAATAGAGTATCTCAAAATCATTAGAAATAAATGAAACTTAAGACAAAGTACTTACTTGGAGTTTTGTTAATCGTTCCTTGTTGATTTTTTGGATCACCGACGATTTAGAATGCAAGAAAAGTTAATAAAAATTGGGTTTTAATTAGTCTAGAAACAAAAGGTTTTAAAATAGAGGAGAGAGAGTTTTAAATGTTACATGTCGTCACAACAAAAAGACGTTCTCACGTTTTTGTGCTGCATCAAGTTTTTTTTTTTTTGATGCAGCGAGAAAGGGTTAGACAAAATTTAGGCTCTGTGTCCCGCTGCAGTGCATTTTCTCTCGATCTAGCGAACTCGTAGTCTGATGTAGCGAGTGATTTCTCAATACAACACATCCTGAAAAGCCATTTTCTCACTACATCATGAATTTTCTCAATGTAACGAGTTCTGGAAAACTCCTTTCTAGCCTATTTTCTGGCAAGTTGTCATGAAGCTTTGCTACTGGAACTTTGACTCCTACAAGAACAAAAAATAAAATGAAACTAAAGAACAACTTAAAATTACTAAAAACAAAATGAAAACCAAGAACAAAAACAAAAACACATTGGGTTGCCTCTAAATAAGCGCTTGATTTAATGTCTCTATCTAAACTTAGCCTGTTGAATATTATTCAGGTTCTTTCAGAATAATGGCTTCTTTTCTTAACTCTATTCCCTGGTAAAAGTGCTTGAGTCTTTGTCCATTAACTCTAAATATTCTTCCATTTTCACCTTCAAGTTTAATGGCACCAAATGGTAACACTCTCTTGATGACAAAGGGTCCACATTATCTTGACTTGAGCTTTCTGAAAAATAATTTCAGCCTTCAATTTAATAAGAGGACTTGCTGACCTGGACTAAATGTTCTTTTTAGAATTTGCCTATCATGCCAATGCTTGGTTCTTTCCTTAAAAATCCTTGATCTTTTATATGCTTCATTCTTAATCTCCTCTAGCTCATCAAGTTGGAAGAGTCCTTGCTGCCCAAAATTCTTCCAATCAAAATTTAGCTTCCTTATTGCCCAATATGCTGTATGTTCAAGCTCTATTGGCAAATGACATGGCTTTTCAAATACTAGTCTATAAGGAGACATTTCAATAGGAGTTTTAAAAGCTGTCCTATAAGCCGATAACGTATCATGAAGCTTGAGTGACCAGTCTTCCTTGTAATATCTCAAAAAATAAATAAATAAATAAATAAAAAATAATACTGTAGCGGTACTGTAGCAGGCACTGTAGCAGATACTATTTGGCACTGTAGCAGACGGTTTAAAAAAAAAAATCTTTTAAAATTGTTCACTGTGGCCATTTCTTTCTGCTTCACTGCCGATTTCAGCTTCTGCAGCCCGTTTTCTTT
>JAVXUL010019793.1:0-27108 GCA_035590515.1 Trichilia minutiflora
TATTGAGGAGACCATATATATGCAACAACCCGTTGGGTTTGTTTCATTTGATAGTCATAGAGTTTGTAAGCTGTACAAATCCATATATGGATTAAAGCAAGCTTTCAGAAGATAGAACATATGATTCGATGGTGCAGTCAAATTGTTTGACTTCATTAAGAATATTGATGAACCATGAGTCTACAAAAGGTGACCAATAATGCTATCACATTCCTCGTGTTTTATATAGCTGATATACTTCTTATAGGGAATGATGTAGACATGTTAAATGAGGTTAAAATATGGTTATCTAATATGTTCTCTATGAAAGATTTGTGTAAAGTGACCTATATTCTGGTGATTCGGCTCTATAGAGATAGAGTGGAGTAGAATAATAGGTCGTTGTCACAGTCTGTACATAAGAAAAATGCTAAAGAAGTTTGGCATCAAAGAATCCAAGAAGGGTTTCTTACCCTATAGTCATAGTGTTCATCTTTCCAATAAGATGGAACCTACGATGAATTTTGAGCTATAACGTATGAGGAAGATTCTTTATGCTTCAGTGATAGGGAGTCTTATGTACGCTTTATGATGTACAAGACATATGCTGTGAGTATATGAATAGATATCAAGAAGATCCTGGAGAACAGCATTGGACAGCGGTAAAACGAATCCTTGAGTACTTGAGAAGGACTAAGAATTTGGTTTTCATATATAGAGGAGGTGAGTTTAAAAATCGAGGATTATACTGTTTTGTTTTTCCAGTATAATATGAATAATAGAAATTCTATATTCGTATTTATTTTTATCAATATTAGAAGGTTTGTTAGTTGGAAGAGTTTCAAGTAATCAACCACTGCTATAGAAGCTGAGTATGTAGCTGCTTTTGAAGTAGCGAAGGAGATTGTCTGGATCTGTAA
The DNA here is from genome assembly GCA_035590515.1 of Trichilia minutiflora. Classification (NCBI taxonomy): domain Eukaryota; kingdom Viridiplantae; phylum Streptophyta; class Magnoliopsida; order Sapindales; family Meliaceae; genus Trichilia; species Trichilia minutiflora. Next base: position 900 of record JAVXUL010019793.1, read on the forward strand.
GTTCATAAATGAACTCGATATGGTTCCCTCTATTATTAATCCAGTAGTTTTTACTGTGATAAGAATGGGGTAATAGTACAGGTTAAAGAACTATAGTCTCACCAGAAGTCTAAACATATTCAGCGTATGTATTACTTGAGTAGAGAGTTTATATTTGACCAACTGTTGGTCCTGCAGAAGATTTCGCAGCAAAAACGTAACGGATCCACTAACTAAGTCAATAACACAACAGCAACTGAATCATCATCTTGAAAAATTGGGTATAGGATACCGATACAATTGGCTCTAGTGCATGTGGGAGTTTGATAGAGAAATGCCCTAGAACCAATCGTGTCATATGGTTCAGGTTTATATTTTCTTAAGTATATATATCTTTTGTAATTAATTGTAAATTGTCTATGATTAATAAAATGACATTATTCTATCTTGCATTATGTTTAGTTGCTAATTTATTTATTTCTTTTAATTGATACAAGATATATTAAAATTGGCACCCAGCTCTTCCAAATGACACCTTTTTAGGGTTTCACCAAAACATCAAGCAAATAAATCATCAAGCCATCAACCAAACATGCTCTGATACCATTTGTCAGTTTTTCATGGACTAATACATGCATAAAGGAAGTTTCTCACCGTAGGAAACTAACCCTAAAACCATGCTTTCAAAGGAGAAAAGAAAGGTGCAAAATGGAAGGTAGAGTGGGTACCTTACAAGCCTTTTGATTTGATGAAGACCAAACTCACAAGTGTGAACTCTCTACACTTGAAACCCTCCCATGTTAGCTCCTATGGCTGCCTTCACGTTGAGGAGGAAGAAGAGACCCAAAATTGAGATATTTTCACTCATTTTCCATTTTATTTTAATTGAATATTTATCTAATAAAAACAATTAAATAATGGTGAGTGTATGTGATATAACCAAGCCTATGTTATGTGGATGAGCTCAAATCAAACTTGAATATTATCCTTTTGATCAAGATTAAATAATTAAATATATATATTAATATACCAAGTGTCAAAATATTAGCCATGTAAATTCTAACACTTGTCAAATTCTCTAACCATTAAAGAATTTGATATTTAGACATATTAATAAATATATTGAATTTTCATAAATCCAAAATTATGATACATTTATCATAATGCCCTTGGTCAATATTATATATAAGGGTAAAATGATAATTTTCTTTTAAATTAAATATTTTAATTTAGAATTTATCATTTTCTATTGAAATCATATTTTAATATGTTTGATAATCAAAATTATCAAATTTGAATATGTAATTTACAATCAACAATTTAATCACTTTAAAGAATAAATTACATATTTGTATCACATAGGGGTAAAATGATCATTTTATACTAAATTAACAATTTAATCTAGTTTTTCATCATTTCACCTTAGAATAACATTCTAACATGTTTGGTAATCAATATTATCTTTTTGGGTCATGTAATCTACTTTAAATTACTTTATGATATCAATATATCAATTCTTTATCATTTTAAAGAATAATAAATACATATAACGATTATACGTATTTATTTCGACAGGTTCAAGTTATAATGGGGTCGTTAACCCTCTCTCAATAACATTTTATCTTCTCTTCCTTTATGAGAACTCTTAGGGAATTAGGTAGACCATGAAGATTCCCCATGACTCAACCGTGAGCAAATGTCGAACACTTCGATTTCGAACAATTCGATCTCGAACATTTCGATACCCAACTACTATGGTTAGTGTCTAGTTACGCAGCATAGTCCCTAAGTTACAATGAAGAAGTGTCTTTATCAAACCTCCAATTGATTGCACGTAACATATGGGTAATATCCCTCTATTGTCATATCCTGATCGAGTCGTGGTTCATGGAATGTCAAAATCCTAATCTCTATGTCTATACGAATCGTCGATCATATGTTATGATTGCTATAGCCATAGACTTAAAATTTGCACATCATATTGATATTTGTTTAGGAACTCAACTCGAATAGAGTCAACGAAAACTCTTAGTCCATAGTTTTGAGTCAACTAATCCTATTTTGATTGTCAATCGAACACCTATATGAACAAAGCATATCCAAATTGGCTTCTTGTATAAGACGTGATTAGCCCTGTATGTATACATCATATAAAATATACCTATCCATACAGAATCTGATTCTAGACGTCTCAGGTCAAAGGATTATATCGTATACTATTATAATCTATTGACAAATCATTGACTATATGCATACTATGTGATTTATCAATATATAGTCCTATTCGATAAATAGTTCATCACTTATAAATGCATACTAATGTGCTTATGACAATACCTATATTGTTAACTTACATATATCATCATATGTATCATTAGGTAGCAACTAGTATACTTCCTATGTGATGTAGTTGTTTAATCTATATCACGTATGTAATGTCACGCCCCGATCCTAGTTGACCACGTGGCAATCGCCGTGAATCCCAGAAGTACATCCTATTTCTTAGAATGCACCTCTAGAACCCGCAAGGCATTAATACCTGTTTTCAAACTCATTAACCAAAAATAAAACAAAATAATGGATAATGGAAGATTTTCAATCATATAAATATCAATCTCTGTATTTTTATAAAATATAATATATAGTACTCTTGGCCAAGCCAAATACATAAAATATTTTTTAGCACAAATCATTTTCTAAAGAGTGGACCATAACGTAAAAACTTGAGTCGAGTACCGGTAAACTTGCTGAATCACACTTCAACTACGTTATGCCACGCTCGACTACACTATCCTAAAATGAAAAAGTGAGGGTTGAGTATTTGAAAAATACTTAGTGAGTAGACAGATAAACAAATAGGAATCAGAGGCCTATGGATTGATTATGGCAAATCCTCATAATCATAAAACTAATCATAGTAAAATTTGGCATCGTATGCATGACTAGAAAATCAATATCACATCAAATGTGTATAACCCCTTGGTCTGTAGGATCCCACCCGCTTTATCTGAGCTGTATGGCCGACCCGTAACCCTGGTTGGGGATGTGTGCTTATGTATGATATCCCTCGGTATATAGGATCCTATCCACTCCCCTCAGAGCTGTATGAATGATTCGCAACCCTGGTTGGGATACAGTATAAAAAGAATAGCATGCTTTAGCCTGGACATGTGGATTCCACCCATCCATCTTGGACTGTATGGCCAATCCACATTCTGGGGACTATTGGATTCCACCCACTCTACCTGAGCTGTATGGCCAATCCTCACCTATATAGTCATTAGCATGGCACAATAAACCATAACTCAAAATCATTGGTCCATCAGGGCAAATTAAATCACGGGTGGCTCACAAGGCCAAAAATGTCATCTATGGCTCACCGGCCAAAACAATATAACAAGATAAGTGGCTCACAAAGCCAAAACAACTAGTATGACACCCTAGCCATAATGCATAATCCATGATGCCACATTCACATACATGCATAAGATTGGCCTCCGGCCTCACATCATAATATCAATACATATAATAGGCCTCCAGCCTCACATTCATGGCAATGTAGGTTTCATATCAAACCTATCTCTATCATAAACAAGGGGCCAACCCGGCCACCACACAACATACATCAAACACCTCCTCATTTCAGTCACACACACACACACTCACACACACACACACACACACACACACACACACACACACATATTATATATATATATATATATATCCACATACTATCCTCTAGTATTATACTCATTCATAAATAATAATAAATGAGGCGAAGGGAAAGAATGTGTCCACTCACAGTCTTAGGGTAGGAAACTACCCTCTTGGTATCCTCCTCGCAACGAAGATCCTCCCGTCTCGGTTGTCGCTCCTGGATACATAAACACATATATCATGAAGTGCGTGCATGATAAAATGCATGCTCAAACTACTCATGCACCTCTCACTCTCTCTTTCTACCCTCTCTCTCTCTCTAACATTATTGTTCTCACACGAACCTCGCTCTAAACATACATTTCTCATCAATTCAACACCATAAGCTAACCAAAACCTCTAATTTATCAATACAATTGATAAACTAGAAAACCCCAAATTTAAGGGGTTTATGAACAGTGATCCGATTATCATTTCTTAGATCTATGCAAAATAATAGTTTATCGAGAGAGATAGAATGAAGAATAAGCTTACCTAAACCCGTAGACGAGCTTAGAGCCCCGATCGACTTGAATCCCTCTTTTCTGCCACTGTTCACCGCCACCTATTCTTCATGATTTCTCATGAACCGTTGTGTGAATCTCCGATCAGAGGGTATTTCTGAGTTCTGGTGTTGATTCTTAGTTCATAGGAATTGGAATGGCGAAGTTTCGTCGAGAAATGGAGGAGATCAGTTCACTGGTGATTGAGAGAGTTTTCTACTGTTTCTGGTAGAAAGAGAAGCCAAAAATTCAAAATGGGGAAGACAACTTGTCCCCAAGCATACATGCTATGAAATCCCCAAAGGTGTAGATACCTTTGGTATTTTTCTCACAACTTATCGATACGTTTGGCCAAAATACTGTTCATAAGCCTGTAGGGTGTCGATACCTTCCCCAACGTATCGACACCTTTCGTCGCAAGCGGGCTCCATCTCTGTCACCAACATGTCGATACCCCTTGCCAACGTATCGATACGTTAGACACTGTTCACTGTTCAACATGCCTTGAAGGTGTCAATACCTTTCACCAAAGGTATCGATACCTTTACTTCTCTGCTCCTCCTTCGAGGACTATAACTTTAATTGGTCATAACTTTTAGCTCGGATATCCGTTCAGAATCCATAATATATCAATGCAAAGCTCTCTTTGAGCTCTACAAAAATGATAAGAACTTTTTCCCAATTGGGGATGATTTTGAGGTCAAAATTCTAGTTCTTTTCCATAAGCTCATATCCTACACCATCATCTTATCCAAGATATCTTCTTCAAGTTTTATACCCTCTCGTGCACAATCTAAATATAAAGACATGCATGAACACTCTTGAGAGATTTATTATTATGTCCATAATACTAAGGGACGAGTTTCATACATCAAGTCTATGATTAAACAAAACTCTACTCTACTGAACTTAATGTAGGTGCAACCTACTGTAAACCATATCTCATTGATGTTGTTATCTTTAACTACCTTATAAAAAGGTAAATGATAAACCAGACTATCAAAGAACTTGAGATCATCTAAATCTAAGAAATATCCCAAATAAGCCTCTCTAAATTGTGTAGTATGCACACGGGTAAGCTTTCGACGTATCCTATCCAATACCCTCATTAGTGACAATGTCATCATAGCTGAGAAAAAGTATTCGAATTTTGTTGTCCTATCTCACTGGTCATCATCAATCTACATACATTCAAAAATAAAAAAAATAAAAAAAGGACTAATTAACCTACATGAAAAGTAAAACTACATTAAAAGAGCCTTTGAATGAACCAAAACTACCGAAAACAACAAGCAAATCAGCCTTCAAACAGCAAGCAAAATAGTCTCCAACAGAAAGCAAATCAACCTCCAAATAATAAGTAAAATAGTGACAAAGTAAAACTAAAATAATCTTAAAATAGGAAGCAAAATAATCTCTAACAGAAAACAAATTAACCTTCAAACAACAAGCAAAACAATGACAAAGTGCAACTAAAACAGTCTCTAAACAGTAAGCAAAATGGTCTCCAACATCAAGCAAATCAACCTCCAAAATCACAAGCAAAACACTGACAAAGTGCAACTAAAGTAGTCTTTAAACAGTAAGAATACAACAACTAAACCAGCAAGAACAACATTCTAAAAATAGAAAACGATAACATACATTCTTACATTCAAAATTAGTATAGTATGAACTTTCAAAATCATTTTAATTCATCCCTTCAACATTAGTTAAATACTACTTTTGAAATCAATTAAATCCATACTTTTGAAACCAATTTAATATGTACTTGCAAAATTATCTAAAATTTTACTTTCAAAATTAGTTTAATATTTACTTTTAAAATCAATTAAATTCTTATTTTCAAAATCAATTTAATATGTATTTTTAAAATCATTGAAATTCCTACTTTTGAAATCTGTATGATATGTAATTTCAAAAATAATTTAATTTTTACTTTCAAAATCATTTTAATTTATCTTTTTAAAATTAATTAAATACTACTTTTAAAATAGGTATAATGTGTACTTTTGAAATCAGTTAAATATTATTTTTAAAATTTGTTAAATATTATTTTTAAAATCATTTTAACTCTACTTTCAAAATGAGTAAAAAATACTTTTGAAATTAGTTTAACTAATTCTGAAAGTATCAAAAAAATTTTGACGAGAGTTTTTTAGTCAAAAAATACCTACTCACAATCAATATTATTATTTTTCATATTTAAACTATAATATAACATCTAAACATATATTCATTTTGTTAAAATTTCTAAATTTTGCACAAATAAATCGGAGTGGAAATGAATGAGAGAAAATCACCTGTTTAAGACGTTTGTGAATTTGTTTAGGTTGTTTGGTTTGTGATGCAGTCAATTAGTCTATGCCATCACTGATTTGGAATGATATAGTAAGAGAAAGTGAGAGAGTTAGGTTTAAATATATTTTGAAAGTGAGAGAAAGTAAGATAGTCAGAATTTGAAAAAGTTTATGTCTCGGATTAGGGGTAATTTCATCTAAAAGATATATTTTGGTTTAGTTTTAAAATGTTTTCTTGATATGTTCAATTTTATAAATATGTTTAAAACCATGATTATTTTTATCAAATTCGCTAAAATTTATTCATTACAGTGATAATTATAAAAGAGAGAGAGAGAGAAAGAGAGAAATATACAATACATTGCATATTTTTATTGGATAATTGTATTAAAATCGTTCTACTTAAATTTTTCTCATTGTATTTTTGCATTCCAATTTTTTCCCTTGAAAAAAAAAAACAAAAAACCTTAAACCGTTGAAACTCCAAGGCTATATATGCTCTCATAGATTGGTACTCCTTTAAAGTGAAATTGTTTGCTTTCAATTTCTCTACAGTCATTTTCTTTCTCCTTCTACCTAGTTTGTTATATTATATTTATTTGGACTTTCAGCTTTTTAGATATACAATTTACAAGGACAAGGTCCAACTGCAGTACTTAGTGGCAAATTCTTTTGTTGACTAAAACTAATTAAATAATTAGTTTTAATATAAAAAATAGAACCCAAATCAGGAGCATATTAACAAAATGTTTTTTAAAAATATAATTATAAAAAGTATTTTATAATATTAATTTTTAATAAAATTCACTTATTTTTTAATTAATATCTAACATTATAAATTTTTTGACAATAACTATATCGTTACAATTGTTATTTGATTACAATATCTCAATACTGAACATTCGGAGACTATTAAAAAAATATATATCTTAATTAATTAATGCAGGAAATGTTAGAAAATAGAAAGGAGTACTTGCTTGCTTTATATAAAAATTATGTTGTTAAATTTGTCAAATTGATACCGTAATTAATTAATACCTTAAAGCGGGGGACCTCTTATGTGGGTATACTGAAAAATGAAAATGTGACACTTGTTTGATATATATACCATACCATTACTATGGCATATATACTTACTATTAGTAGGTGATGGGAATTCAAAATTTCCTACTATATCATAGAAGTGGGAATAGAATATATTATTTCAAAACCATTTAGAACAAAAGAAGATTGAAAGTAATAAATTAGATGCTTTTACAAGTAAAAGATATTCCTTATACCAAATAATACCCCTTCTCAAGCTTTTAGATATAGACATTCCTCTCAAAATCAAAATATGGGAATAAGATTTCTTATTCATTGGTGGCGAGAAAAAGGACGAATAAAAAAGTATCATGGGAACTCATCAAGTGTTGAAAAACTTGCTAAGCTTATATTCTTGCTCCCCATGCATGTATGCAAGGCCTCTAATTATAATAATATAATATTTTTATACAACAGCAATTAATGCAATATTATTTTTAACTTAATCAAAATTGAATATTAAATAAGATAATTTGTTTATACTATTATCAATCACATAATCAAACTTTTAAAAACAATAATTAATATATTATTATTATTTTAGTAAATTTTTTATTTTATAAAAATATAAAATATATAACAATAATAAAATTTTATTATATGATTGAGTTTATATTTCCCTACTTTAAGCTATGTGTCTTTCTTCTTTCCCGAACATGTCCATTATGTATAAAATAACGTACATTTGAAGGGAAAATAAAAGGGCTTACGTCAAATTGTTGACAATCAATTCATGAAACAGTTTATTTTATTTATCTATCTTGAATTTTTTGCTATGCATGTAGACATAGATCAGCTTACAACTTACAGGTTACCTAACAAAAGAAAAGACTGATTAAAATTACGGGGATGGAGATGGATCATGGAGGTTTGTGTTGTTCTTATTCAATGACTTATTGCATGTTTAAAAATTGAATCCAAAGGTCCAATCCATTGACTTTTGGTGCCAAAATGAAAATGTTATAACAGCACATGGGCACACAAAGATTTAGTGTGGCTCGAGGGATTTGATTTGATTCGATGACTTCATGAACTTACAAATTTTTCTTAAATATAATTAATTTGCTGTTTTCTTTTTGATTTATTGATTATCAAAATATCTTCTACTTGAGCATGTACTATGATATACATAGAAAGAGACTTATTCTCAAGTGTTAATGTTTATACCTAAGAAAATTATTGTGCACGAACTCAAAATGGATTGGTTGAGCATGGGTATTTGATTAATTAAATTTTAAAATGGGATCAAGCGATCGAATTTGTGTTCGTATTGATGTTACATCCAAATGTTCGAATTTGAAAATTTGTATATATTCATTTTATTTGTATTTGTATTTATATTATGTGTTGATGTTTATACTTGAAAATTTTAATCAATTTATCTATTTGTTTATCTATTAATCTATCTATCCATTTATAATACTACGTAGGCATGGATATGACTAATTTTTTTAAATATGAATTTATGGAAAATCAATTTAAACTTTTAATAAATATAATTTTTAAAAAAATTTATATTAATTTTTTGCAAATTCATATTTTAAAATGTTGCAAATATTTGTATCTGAAAATTTATATATATAGGGGCAACATTTGGAGAGAAATGCATGTATGGTGGGGCAGTCAAGAAGTTCACTCAATAAATTAAAAGTCTAATCAATCTTGCTTCTCTCCTGCCATTATGGTATGGTACTGTATCAATGTTTTGCAAACCAAAAAAAAATGTCATCCATGGAAATTGCCTGAAATTACCAATGTGGTCTTCACGTACTTACCATTTCTCTTTTCTCACTTTTCTTGTTTGAAATATGTTACTGTGACCAAGGCAGCGGGGACCCATGCATCACCCATTATGGGAGACATGTATGCATATATAAGGCCATCCAATTTCCTTTTTCTTAATTTTTTATAATTTTTTTTATTTGGTTTTTGGAATAATATATAATAAGATGAAGAAGAATCTGTAGTATCTTGGTATACAAGAAGAAGAAGAAGAGAATAGGATGCTTTGCTTTTTCCTATTTTGTGATTTTGTGTTTCCATAAAACTACTTTCTATTCTCTTTTATTGTCTCTTGAATTTAGACCCACTCTCACCTTTCAACCACTTGTGCTCACACACGAGCACACAATGCACATTATAAAAAAATTATATATAAATATAATTATACAAATTGATATCTCTCCCTCACACGCACACACACACACACATAATTGTTATACATTTTATATTTTTATACTTATAAAAAAAATTATGTGGTAATAATATAGTTATACTACATTAATTTGTATAAAAAATTTATATTATTATTATTATTATTATAAAAAATAAAAGAATTTAGTTCGATTGAGTGCAGTGTACACGCGCAAAAAGAGAAATGTCCTAATTGGTATAAGTTTTTATATTTGTATAAAATAATTTATTTAATTAAAAACAATATGATCAAAAGATTAAATTTAATTTTCTTAATTAGTGGTTCTCCAAGTCAAAGAAAGATTTCTTGGGGAAATGGCCAAGCGAGAAAAAGCCACCCAATTATTCCTCCTTCCTTCACTTTATATCCCTATTTATCTTGTTGACATATATTATTTTGTTATTTTATTATTAATAATTAAATATCGATTTACAAAATAACCCATTTCTTAAATAAGGTCACTTAAATGTTACTAATCATATATCAAGGCCAAAAATCTCTATACTATTACTCAAATCCCTAGGGTTTTCCTGTTCGTGACCAAGGGCGATCTAGTGAATTCACAAAGAAATTTCATATAAACTTCCATGTTAAGTTTAGTCATTGTTACCCAAAAAGCTAAAAAATAATTTGCATCGAATTTCAAAACCTCATTTCCAATATTTACTTTTGGTGAAGCTTCCGCTATTGCATGTTCTTTTCTCTTTTCTTTCTTTTCTTTTCGTTTTGCCTTCTTAGCTAGCTCAGCTGGTTCATGGATATTGAACCCTTGTGGGCTCTTGGGGGGGTATTGGTTTATTATTAATTTTCTTGATTGCATGGCTGAACCTAAATCACAATCTACTATCTCTGAAATCCACACAAAATATTCATCTTCTTTCCTTCTCTTTTTCATATTTGCCCTAATTTTCTCCATTTTTGCTCTTCTTCAGCTTAGTTCTGCTACACAACACCCATTAAAACTTGAATCCTCATCAATTACCATCAACCAAAGGTTTCTTTTGGATCCCACATCTGAGTCTGAGTCATCTACAACCACGAACTTGAATCCAAAACAAACCAGAAGCATGCATACTTCTTCATCTTCTCCAAAATCTAGAGGAAAAGAATATGGAGCTGAAAAACATGAAGTTCCAAGTGGACCAAACCCTATATCGAACAGGTAAGTTAATTATTTGGAGTTCGCCCATCGAAGAGGATCGGTATCGATTGTTGAAGATGAGAATTAAAGTTGCAACGGAATAATTATCAATTATGAAAGTATCAATTTTTATGGGTTCTATTCGTTGCAGTTCGCCATTAATACAGGTTGTCCTCAGTGAGAGAGGAGAGGTTTGTTATCTTTGTTGTTATCGTCATCGTCCTTAATCACCGTTACTCTTTTTATTTATTTATTTTTCTTATTTTGTGTGGGGGGTTTCTTCTTCTTTAGTACCTTCTTTATCAGTAGAAATGTATAGCAAGAGAGATTAAATATATTTTTCTATATGCAATGTATGTGTAATCAATCTATTTGTTCCTAGTATAGATGATGATGGTGGTGGTAAGTTTAAATATATACACAATATGTATATACCCATCTCTTTTTTCTTTCATTATTGTCTGTTTTAAATACATATAGGTCATGCTATATGATTGATACACACTTGACGATATATCCATGGATACTTTCTGTAGATTTTATACGTTTCTTTCAAAGGGTATCCTTTAATTTGGTTTTGAAAATCATGAAATGAATGAATCTGCTGAAGCGAAGTGAATTATAATTCTGAATTCTCTCTGTACAGTGGCCATGGCTAGATCTGTTTGTTTCAGTTGTAGTAGTAGAATAAGACTCCATCAACGAATCTGATCCTATTCCATGAGTTTTCGTAGCATTCCGTTTGGTTAATTTGAATTGGGATAAGCATGGAATCCATGGAGTCAGTGTTGCAGATCTGAGAGTGAGAGTTTGTACATATTTTTGGGTGAAAGAGAGATGTCGAAAGAGAAATATTATCTGTTCTGATGTCTGAATCCTAATTAGTCTTCGTTTATTTGGCTTTTGCTCTTGTCTTGTGAGTCTTATTGCACAATATCCAATAAAAGAAAGTTCAAAGTTAGAGATGATTGCTATTGCCAACTAACACAACAAACACCATAATTTCTCCATAATTAGAACAGGAATCTCGGGTCTTGTAGAATCAATTGCAAAGCCAATCATATCCAAAATCATGGAGTTTTAATTTAAACCAAAGACTTTTTTTTCCCAATAGTCCATGTCTATATATATATTAGTATATAGTATTTCCTCCATTCCTACAATCGATTGGATAGCTGCGATGATAAAGGATTGGGATATTGTGTTCAGTATACTCAATTTGAATCACCATATTGTTCGATTGATGCTTCAGGGTGAAGACCCTGATTTATTTTTGTGCTTGGTACTACTATGGATGGTTCTTACATATACGTCTAGTAATTAAGGATAAGGTTATGTGATTTACGGTTATAGGTTTCAAGGGAGTGGGTACTTATCTCTGTATGTGACTGGATACCGTAATGATGGCCGGGTATGGGAGATTCTGGGTTACAAAAAAAATAAAATAAAATAAAATAAAATTTCCTCCATTCCTAACTCTTGGGTAAAAATTTATTGTTAAAAACTTGTGTGGTTAAACTTGATCTTACATTGATGATTTTTCAATTAAAAATTGTAAGAGAGAATGCCCTCAGGTTTTTTTAGAACTAGTTGCAATTTTTTAATTATCTCATTCTAATCATTAAACATAACATATAAGAAGATTACTATTAGATACAATTTCTTTTGTACAAATTATTATGCAAGGTGATATAATAATATTAATTAATAAAAATATATAATTAACGTAATTAATATGAATAAATGATGTAAACCACGTGAAAATCAAATTATCATGTCGTGTTAATTTAATTTAATACTTTCTATTAACAAATTGAAAATCAAATTATCTCTAACAATATTTAATTTAAATTTAATAATTTGAAGAAAAAAGAAAGAAAGGCATTGGCACTTTCAATTTGTTAATAGAAAGTATTTAGTCACCATTTTTTGTCATCAACAAAAAAATATAATATATATATATTTTAAGTATTAGAATATATATATATATAGATAGATAGATAGATAGATATATAGATAGATAGATAGATAGATAGATAGATAGATAGATATATAGATATATATAGATAGATAGATAGATAGATAGATAGATAGATAGATAGAGATATATATATATTCTAATACTTAAAATATACTCCGAAAATCTATAAAATATACTTCGAAAATCTATAAGACATACTCCAAAAATCTATAAGACATTTATGGTATCTATAGATAAATTCAAACCATTTCAAATTCAAATATAATCCTCAACTCAATCACAAAAAAATGCTTCCACTTGTTATTGCTAAAACGCAAATCTTATACATATCCTTTTCATTTTCAATCTTAAAAACAATTCAAAATAGTTTTCACAAAAGAAAAACGCGATCATCATACTTTACAATCATACAAAAGCTATTAAAATATATTCATGCAACCAAACCTATATAGTTTATAAAACATTTAAACATATTCAATTCAAATTATATTTCCAAATCTATCAAATACATAAATTTTAAATATGAAACTCTCAATGGATTTAGACAATCTATTTGTGAGTCGAAAAAAGGGAAGCTTATCATAAATATGTTAAACCTTGATAATACCACTACCGTTAATTCTTAACATCCTCAATATCGTTTGAAATTAAAAGGTGAAGAGGGGTGAGTATATGGATGTATACTTTGTGAGTGAACTAATATATATAAAAGTTGTTATAAAAAATATTAAAATTAAAATTTTAAGTAAAAAAAGGTTTAAAATAAAACCGTTTATCAAAAACATAGAAAATACTTTAATCATTTGAAAACCTTAACCTGTTTATTTAAAAATCATTGGGTTGGCTCCTATTCTTAACGATTACTCTAGTCAAGAACAATCTCGAGACCGTTAATGAGTTTTCTATATAAACAAAAATTAATGATTATCCAATAAAATATTCTTTATTTAGAAAAATAATAATATGCATGATATTTTATTTAAAAACCTTGTCCATCACTAACGTTCTCCTCAAGTAGTCACCTGATTAAACTTGTAACTGTCTTCGATATTTTCAGCTAGTGGATCACTTTACATCATAATAATATATATAACCATCCTCTCTCATAATAGCCCCATTAGTATACAGCTCACTTAGGCAGTCGCTACCTCGGTTTATTCTAGACTATCTTGATTCGTTTTAGACTACTACTTTGTAGCTACATTAATCTTATATATATCATGTCTAATGGCCATATCATCATATAATAATTCTCAACAAATCCAAATAAAAATCATATATGCCATAATCATCACAAATCAAATGATCATTTGTAAAATAATCATTATTGCATAATCATTTTCATAAGGATATAAAAGCTAAAATATAAATCAATTCCATCAAAACATAACTAGCCTCATGGCCTCATACATATATCATACAATCCATATGCCATTTATTTTAATTATCAAAAATCAAAACATATAAAAATATTATTAATTTCATAAAAAAATTAATTTATATAAAACATTTTAAAACAATAAAACATTATCTTTTGGGTTATCGAGATTTATTTCATAAATATTAATAATAACTTCAATTCCTATATCTCGAATAACATCAATGCACTCCTATATACCATAATTATGATTACAAATTCCTAATTTCCTAGTTAACACTTGACTATTGAGACTTATTTTATTTTTTTGTCATTTATCTAATTTTTATCAATGAAATCCCAAGGCCATGTTTATTATAAAATTATATTCACATATTCTAACTCTATTTCTTAAATTTATAACTAATTTCTAAAATTCTTTTGATAAACAATGAACTTTAGATATCATATTTCATTAAATTGTTAATTTCTACTTGAAATGGGTTAAAAGTCTTACCTATAACTTGATCGAAGTCCTATAAAGACAAGATTTCTATCAGTTGTAAGAAACCATAACTTGCTTTAAGCCCTAACTTTTTCTTCAAACTTATTTCTTGCTCAAATCGAACAATGCAAATTAAAGAGGGCTAAAAACATTGGTTGATTGTTGTTTTGAGTGGAAAATTAGAAGTTAAACAAAAGAATCTACAAGAAATGAGGGAGGTATTGTCGAGAATCTTAAAGAGAGAATAAAAAGAACATGAAGATAAAGAAAAGAAAGGAAGAAGATGGAAAAAAAATAAAAGACAGAGGAAGAGGAAGGAGTAAAAATAAC
This sequence comes from Trichilia minutiflora, assembly GCA_035590515.1. Taxonomy (NCBI): domain Eukaryota; kingdom Viridiplantae; phylum Streptophyta; class Magnoliopsida; order Sapindales; family Meliaceae; genus Trichilia; species Trichilia minutiflora. The sequence goes on from JAVXUL010019793.1 coordinate 15,972, forward strand.
TCATTCTCACCCTTGGCCCCTATTTATAAAGTCCTATATAATTATAACATTACTGTGAGATACTGTATTTTTGAGTAAGGGTATTTTTGTCTTTTTATAAATGTATGCCTGGGTTCTATATAGATTAATAGTATTTTGAGGGTCAATATGGGATTTTGAATGTATTAGGAAGGGAAAGGAATGGGAATGGAGGCTGAAAAGTGATTGAGAGTTCGACCGTTGTAGGAAGTGGAGGTAGGGAGCATTCGATTGAATGAATGTTTGGATTCGTTCGAACAAATGTATTCGACTGAATGAAAGAGAGGTTTGTTCAACCGAATCTGAGGACTAAAAATTCCAGAGAGTCAGGGGATTTTTTGATCGAACGAATTTGAGGTTCGATTAAATGAATCATTGAGTCGATCGAACGAATTTGTAGCCAGATTTTCTAGGAAGTCATCGAAGAATTCAATCGAACGAAGGGTTCAATTTGTTTGAACGAATCCCACTTCGATCGAATGAACTGATTGATTCATTCGATCGAATCGCACAAAAAAATCGATTTACCCCTTTCTGGAAGCTTCTTTTCTTATATAATCAAGGACAAAATAATAATTTTGTCCCCACTTTTATAAAAAGGAGTTGAACCCCCTCTTTTCCCCCATTTTCTTCTTCTTCTCTTCTCCTCCTCTCTCCCTCGTTTCTCATCTGCTCTATACATACACCTATCTTATTTTTCATCTTTTCTTTGATTTCTCTTCACCATCTTGCCACATTCCATATCTAGAACACGTTGATAGCTTTAATTTATGGCAAGAAACGCAGGAAACGAGTTTAAGAAATTAAGGGTTTGGAGCTCAAATTGGGGTTTTTCGAGTTCTAGGCCAAATCAAAGAAAACCAATAATACCACGAGATTCGTAACAACTTGTCTGTAACTTTGCTTTTGTATTTTAGCTAATTTTTAGAAAATGGGTTTTATTGTGCTTCATAATGGATTTTCTAATTCTATTGCATAAATTTAGGTTTTCTAATGTTAGTTAGGATGTAGGAAGATTGGGTAATTCGTTAGGAAGCTAGAAACAAAAATTTTAAAAACTATGGGTAACTGTGAACAGTACCCGAGTTACTGTTTCGATAAAGATGTGGGGCTCACTTATAGAAATCATGAAATCCAGTCAAAACACATTAGTTTAACATGAATATAGGTTAATAGTATTGAGGATTTGATAATCGATTGGGTAATGGGGGTTTTATCTAATTTTACGTATAAACCAATTCTGGGTGTTCGAGTTAATTATATTCCTCACATACGAGTCCCGTTGGTAATTTAAAAATGTTTATTGATGGAGTCTTGGTGTATATATGAATAGGAATCTATCGCGAGGTTCAAGAACACGACTTGAGTGAGAAAATCTAAGGAGTGCGTACCCTCCCTAACCAGTGAGTGGAATTGTTTTGGTTTTTCTTATATTTTGGAATCTTTTATGTTTTCATTGTTTTAAATGAACTATGTTATATATTCATAATGCTTTGAAAAAGGTTTGAAGATGATTGTACTTATTGTTTTCTATTTAATGGAAATGTGCATGTATAATTATATATTTCTGTATGGTTTTATATTGAGGCGTGATTTGTGTGATGGAATTGATTTGTTTAATGTATATATTTTCTATGAATGATGGCCAATGGCCAAGTTATGTTTTTGTTGATTGAATAAAGATCTTGATTTGTCTATTTATTCTTGTTTATGCGAAAGGACGCATGTAAATGTTATATATATATATATATATATATATATATTTTGAATGATGATATTATGATGAGGATACAACCAGTAGACCACGTTTTATATTTGATGCTTGATGATATGGCCTGAGGGCCAAGTTTAGTTTTTGTGTTTTGGTGATGAGGCCGAGAAGGCCAAGTTTGTTATGATGATTATGGCTATGAGGGTCGGGTTTATATGTTGGTGATAATGGTCATGATGGCCTGTTTGATTACTGTAGTTACAGGAAAGTAGCCTAGTACGAACCTAGGTAGAGATCGTCTAGCTGAGTGTGGAGTAAAGTAGCCTAGCACGAACCCAGGTCGAGATCGTCTAGGTGAGTGATATGAAGTAGCCTGAGAGAGGACCATGAGGTGACCATATAATTGAGTAAGTGTCAGATTAGGACGGATGGTAGCCCATCTGGGGATTTAATGTATAGTAGCCTGATGATGGACCTCAAGGAGGCCACCTAGGTGAGTGTGTGCCAGATAGTGGGTTATCTGGAGCTGTATCACCACGTGACTACTTGACAGCTAACATCAATGGTGGGCTTATTTTTTAATCAAACCATATATTGTTTCTATATTCTGTATTTAAAATATAATTTTTAAACACTATATTTCTATTGTATATAAAAATCCATTGATGGCTCGGTGTTGTGCCTGATCAGCATAATTACCGAAGAATCAGCTACGCCCAATGATTTTTCTTAAGGTTTAATAAGAAATGAATTACTAAAGAAAAGATGTTTTGGATTTGTTTCCTTTTTAGATTATTTCCTTGCGAATGAATTGTGAAACCCGTCCCTTAAGGTTATGGGCATTATTATAAAACTCTCATGAGTTTCGTGCATGTGAAAGTGTTTAGATCATGCACGAGAGGGTATAATAACTTAGAGTTATGTTTTAGGAGGTGTGTGGTATAGAATATAAGCTTATGAGAAAGAACTAGATTTTTGATCTCAAAATCATCTCCAATTGAGAAAAAATTCCTATCACTTTTGTAAAGCTCAGAGAAACCTTTCTATTGATATATTATAGGTTCCATGGTGATATCCGAGCCGAAAGTTATGATCATTTGAAATGATAGTCCTTGAAAGGAGGACTAAAAGCAAAGATATCGATACATTTAGGAAAACGTATCGATACGTTGGGGGTAAGGCCAAACGTGTCGATACCTTTGGAGAAAGGTATCGACACCTTTCAAAATTGAGGGCCAAACATATCGATGCGTTGAAGGCATGATGAACAGTGACCAGTGTCAAACGTATCGATACCTTAACAAAGGTATCGACACCCTGATGACAAAGATGAAGTTCCTTACGATGAAAGGTATCGATACATTGAGGAAGATATCGACACCTTGTAGACTTTGTGCTCAGTATATGACCAAACATATCGATACATTGGGAGAACATATCGATACGCTACAAGCAAAATACCAAAGGTATCAATACGTTTTGAAAGGCATCGACACCTTTGAGGATTACATAGCCTATATACTCGAGCAAGAGTCGTCTTCCCCATTCTGATTTCTTCACACTCTCTCTCATTCAAAACCAGTAGAAACACTCTCTCTCTCACTCTTAAAACTGATCTCAGCCATTTCTCCATCAAACTTTGTCATTTTAGTTTCTATGAATTGAGAATCAACACCAAAACCTAGAAATCTCTTTTGATCAGAGTTTCACCCGTCAGATCGTGGGGATTCGAAAGGAAAGAAGGCACGATAAACAATAACTGAAAAGAGATTCAAGCCAAAAAGGGGCCCTAAGCTCGCCTACCGGTTTGGGTAAGCCTGTTCTTTAGCCTCGTTTAAGCTACCATTTCATGTAGATATAAGAATACGTAGCTTGGATACTATTTACAAAACCTTAAAAATTAGAGGTTTTTTAATCTATCATTTTTATCGATAAATTAGAAGACCTTGATAGCTAATGGTGTTGAAATCGATGAGAAATTATAAATAGAGTAGAGTTTTATGAGAACAGTACATTGAAGGGAGAGAAAGAGATAAAGAGAGAGAGGAGTGTAAGAGTAGCATGAGCATGCATTGCATCATGCACGCACTTTATGATCATAATTCTATGATTGTATTTGTATCCAAGTATAGTAGCCGAGATGAAAGAATCTCTGTCACGTTGAGGATACACAGAGGGTGATTTTCTACCCCAGAACGGTGAGTGGACATATTCCTTTCCCTTCATATCATTTATTGTTATTTATGAATGAATATAATGCTAGATGATAGCATGTGAATATGTATATGGATAACTGAAATGAGGAGGCAATGGATGTATGTTGTTGTGTGGTGGTCGGGTTGGCCCCTTGTTTGTAATAAAAATAGGTTTGTGATGAAACCTAGATTGCTATAAATATGAGATCGGAGGCCTAATATATATATTGATATTGTGATTTTGAAGCCGGAGGCCAATTTTATATATGTTTGTGAATGTAGCATAGTGGAGTATAATGATCGGGGTGCCACACTTGTTTTATGTTTTGGCCTTGTGAGCCACAGATTATATTTTGGCTTTGTGAGCCACCAGTTACTCGATTTACCCTGATGGATCATCGAGATTGATTTATGATTTTGTGTGTCACGTTATTGACTATACGTGGATGAGGATTGGCCATATAGCTCATGTGGAGTGGGTGGAATCAAATAGACCCCGGAATGTGGATTGACCATACAGTTCAAGGAGGGATGGGTGAAATCCACATGTCTAGACTAAAATATACTAGCTTTATTCTATTATATTAGTATCCCAACTAGGGTTACGGATCTACCATACAGCTCAAATAGAGTGGGTGGGATCCTATAGACCGAGGGATATTATTACACATGGGCACACATCCCCAACCAAGATTACGGATCGATCATACAGCTCAGGTGGAGTGGATAGGATCCTATAGACTAAGGGGCTATACATATTTGATATTATATCGATTTCTAGACATGTATATGATATCACATTTTACTATACTTGATTTTATGATTACGAGGATTTTCGTAATCAATGTTTGGGCCTCTGATTTTTGTTTTGTTATTTGTCTACTCATTAAGTATTTTCTCAAATACTCACCCCTCACTTTCCTTTTCAGGTTAGTGTAGTCGGACGCGGTATAGCATAGTTAAAGCGAGACTTCAACACAGTTTTCAGGTACTTAACTCGAATTTTTACTTTATGGTCCACTGTACTGAAAAACATTTGTAAATGATGAAATTTTATGTATTTAACTTAGCCAAGAATATTTTATAATGTACTTTGAGAAAATACAAATGTTGATACTTGTAGGACTGAAAATCTTCTAATTTGTATTGTTTTATTTGCAAATGAGTTTGAAAACAAGTACTAATGCCTTGCGGTTCTAGGAGTGCAATCTAAGTGATAAGATGTATTCTTAAGATTCGCGATGATTGTCACGTGACCGACCAGGGTCAAGACATGACATGAATGATTTTTGACAAAGATTATGTATTATTTTTATTATTATTTCTTTATTTTATATTATCCCTCACTGAGTATACATTAGTATGCTCACTCTTTTTTTTCACTCATAGGTATAGTATGGAGAATACGTGAAGGGTGGTGATAGCAGCGATAGCGGTGTTTTCAGGTATTGTCTCAATACTCGACTCACACTCATTGCATTGAGTCTACTGGGAGTATTTTATATTATTCATGGCTTCCACGATTTTTCTTTATTTTCAGGAACTTGGGAATTGAGGAAAAATGTAATGCTACTATTTGTATATGAAATGATTTTTATTATCTTGTAATTTGGAATAGTTTGTAAAAGATGAACATGGTATTGTTGATGAAATGTTGTATGATTTTATTTATGATGGATTTGAAAATGAATGTTTTAGAAGTGTTTGAGTATTTTTTTTTACTGAAATATAGTTGGACGCATAGATGGATTTTATTGGAAGTATTTTATATTTGTTTATGATTTCAGCCTTACAGGTTCTTAGTAAGCGTTCTGGTCCTAAGTAATGCTTATTAGAAATCTGTGACGGTTGTCACGTATGAGACTCACGGGTTGGGGCGTGACAATTACCCTTGAAGAAAGGTTTTAAAAGAGCTAAAATAGATAATTCACGAGCAAGATATTTATAGTTCATGTTAAATCTAGATCTACCCCTATTTTCCTTCAGGAAGTATTGATACTTTCGCTCATCGAATCAACACTTTTTCTTTCAGTCTCAATACTTTACTAACAAGTATCGATCTGGTTAATTCATAATTTTTCTACCAACTCTAAAATCAACGTCTAATTTTTTTAATTTGAAAGTATCGATATTTTTACTTAAAGTGTCGATACTTCTTTTGAAAGTATTGATCTAACTCAATTGACAATTCTTTTCCAACTCTGTAGAATTCATAGGTGTTGCTATTGAAATTATTGCCTGAAATGTGTCAACACTTTTACCAAAAGTCTCAATCTAGCTTAATAGGTAATTTCTTTTCTCAACTCTTGGGAAGTTATGTGCATACCAGCACTTTCTGCATAAGGTGTCAACATATTGCTCATAAATATCAACACTTCCTTTAATAGTGTCGATACTCTCTTTATTGAGATTGATACTTTGCTTTTGCTTCTACTAAATTTAAAAAATATCACTTAAATTCACATATAAATTATATTAACTTTAATTTCATTTAAGTTTCTGTATTTAAAACTTTAAAATTTAATCTTTATCAAACTAAATTCTTCGAATAACCATTGAATCTCAATTTTAAGCTGACTATTTATTAATTATATATGTGCATTCGTATAAATGAAATAAAAATAATTGTATTACCCTTGAATCTTAAGAATGGGGTTCTCACACACACATACACAAAATATTTTCTAATGTTTGTGGATATATATTAAAATATTTAAAGAGTATCTTGATAAAAATTCATTATGAAAATATCAAGTGTATTCTTAACATATATATGAAGAAAATTTGAGAAATACTTAGAGGTCAAATTTGACATATCTAACTAATTTTAAATAAAAATTATATTTTTTCTGTAATTACTATTTACTACTATTGTGAAATTGAAACTTTCTTAATTTATGAAAATTATTAATTAAATTGATCAAAAAATATTTTTATTTATTTATTTATTTTTCTTTCTTTCTTTCTTTCTTTAAATATGGCCCATAATTGATGCTATTTAAGTTGACCTATAAACAATCAAACTTATATAGGGTTAAAATTATGGTTGCCCTCTCTATGCACCAAACAATAAACATAACTTAAAAGTGAGAGAAATTAGTGAGCTTATAGTTGTGTCCGACTAGCTATATATAATTTATGAAGTTGAATATTTCAGGGCCTAAATCTTAAACAGTTGGCTATATATAATTAATGAAGTTGAATATTATCAATAACTTCCATCTGTAGGATAATTGAAAGTCAATTTTCAATCTCAACTTTCAATCAATATCTATTGCATTTCCACATTGTGATAAATTAAACAGCTGGCTAGCTGCATGGAAATTATTGATTAATTAATTTGTAATTACAAGTCCATAATTGCAATAAAAAAGATTAGAACAAAAAATAAATAAAAGGGAAAGAAGCTAACTTCCATTTAAAATTTTTTTTTCAATAGCTAGCAAAATTAATATAAATACATTTATATGTTTTTTTGTTTCTTATAAAAATAAGAAAAAATATTTATTTATTTTACTTTTAACATATATTTTATAAAATATCATCTTAAAGAAGTTTTCATATTCTTTTCAACATAAGAAATAACTTTTGAAAATTGATGTCAAATTGTATCTAAATGATTAATTAATTAATTAAAGAAAAAAGTAATATTAAGTATACAAATTTCTATATAAACCAATGTAACGTAGATTTATATTAGTACCACATATCCCATATTTTTATTATAATAGGAAAAACCCACAAGAATAAAAAATAATTATATATGTAATAATAATATAATTGTGTCATATCAATTGTTATGTTAATTTGTATAAAAATTTTATATATCTAATATTAATATAAAAGAAATAATATTAATTTAAAATTATACGTACATAAATCCTAATAATTTCAATTTGTAGAGTGAAAAACTTTAAGATGGCTATCAATAGGCAAGCTGTAAATTGAATTCTATTATCAAGCTAGCTCTATAATATGTTATTAATGAACTATACACTATCCTATATATCTATAATGAAAAATGTCAATTATAAATAAGTGGGTAGGTTGGTAGCTCTTCTGCTCGATTGTCTATATCCAATTTTAAAGGTGATACGATATTGACTACTTAAATTAACATATATTTCCACCAGTTATATTTGATAGAATAATATAAACTCTTGATACAATTTTTTTTTTAAAAGTTGAATATAGATTTCATTCATTCATCTAAAGCAAATCTGATCTTTCTTTTCTCTCGGAGTAGGAATTTCTTCGATTCTCTCCTTTAGAAAGCTGCGAAAGGCCCTGAACATCCCTTTTCTTTTCCTTTCTTTTTCCCTCGAGTGAAAGACCCTTCGCCCCGCTTCCCATCGATATGGCGGATTCGAGGCGAAATCAAAATCACAAGTGCTGTTGACTAGCCAGCAGGTTGGCTAAAGCGAACTGACCGGAAATAAATAAATAATAATAATATTTTGCAAAGATTATCATTATATACTATATGCGATATACGCAATCAATTAGAACCCCAACAAAAATATTTTTTCAAGTTTTTTTTGAAATTTCTTAACTATCATAATTGGTTCATCCGATCGGCAGGGTTATAAATTTTCTACAATAATTAATCGATTATAGCTAGAAAATTAAATTTGAGTGTGTAGGTTATAGATATGTAAGCCACTAAAATGATGCTGGACCCAACCCAAACTTCAATTATTGAAACACATTATTTGTGCAAAGACACAAAATTTTAACAATAATATTAAAAATATAAGTTTGTCACAATGTTATATATATATATATATATTGGAGATAATTCTGCATCCTATCGGCTCCAAAGACTCAATAATAGGCCTATTTTCTTAACAATGATCCAAAACCCATAAAAAGTGCATTCATAAATTGCTTAAATCTCTCGTAGAGGGTAATACTTGCCGACATCCTCTAATGGATTTTGCAAAGATAAAGCATGAGCATTCTCAAGATATCTCACCTTTCCCCTCGAGAAACTCAAGGTCTCTGAGATGTTCGGGGTCATGTTTGCTTATAAAAGGATTACACATGAAAACCTCGGAGTTTTAGAGGAACCCATATATCTTTTCAAGTGTTCAGACCACTTATCCAAGGGCCTTTTTTTATATAAAAAGAAACGCTAAGGATAAATGGCGAGTGATTTGGCTCCTTCTACAATATCCTACAAGATATTCAAATCTAATGAATGCTGCTTGTAATTAAAAAGCATAGATAAACGACGATGATGACAAACCATGGATATTGAAGTATATCCCTCTATTGACGAGGAGAATTAATGACTGATTGCTACGTATTCTACTGTAGTTGATACAACCATATAAGAGATGTTACAGTTTCATAAACAGATAAGTGGTTCGTAATGATAAGAGAAAAAAAAGTAATTCTACTACTACTTTTAACTTCTCCTTAACATTTAAAAATAAAACCCCTAACTTAAATAACGAAGTGCTTTTATTAAAAAATCAGCTTTTTTCTTAACTGATTTCTTTTATTTTTCAAGCAAATTAGGTACATCTATATTATAGGATTTAACTGGTGGTGCACGAAATCCAAAGTATTACAGATTTCTTATACGAACACACATACATACATATAATACATATATTTTTCTTAACATAAGATTACATTAATTTATTTAAATAAAATTTACATTTTTATTATTAAATATAGTGCAAATTTAATATGGGTGTGTCACCCCATTTTTTTCACATCCAATTTATTTCACCAAAACCTATAATAAATTTACAAGTTAATTTTTATAAATTAATTTATATCATAAAAAATAATTCTATCTTAAATTAAAAAATTATATTTTTTACTATATAAATTTTATACACAATTAACTGTAGATTATAATTTATAATCTACTTTTTTATATTTCATCACATTATGATATTTATTAACAAATTTTTTATAATAATTACAACATAATATTTATATTAGTTTTAATTATATATTTTTTTATCACTTACTTCAAAATATTATATGTATTAAAAGATATATTTTTAATTTTAAAAACTATTTCAGGTGCATGAAAATATTTAGTGATATAAATTTTTAAAAATTTATATAGATAGTAATTTAATTTTAATTATTGAAAAATTGAAGTATAATGTAATTATAAAAATAAAATAAAATATATCTATATGAGAATATAATATTAAATATGACTTTTTAAATTTTTTATAAAACTTTCACTGATAAATAATGTGATGAGCCTACCATGACCACCATTTCACGGCCTATTTTCTTTCTCTTTATATTACATAAATTTGAAAGAAAGTGAAATTATAAATAGTCAAATTATCAATAACTATTTATACTTAATATTTTTTAAATATTGAGTAGACAATCATTTATAATATATGGATGTCAAAAAATTGGGATGGAAACATTACCATCCATTTCATATTAATTGGGGTTAATTTCTCCAGCCCAATTCAATTTTACAAGTTATCCAAAATCAGCCCAAACACAATTAAGGGAAAAATCTAAACTTAATTCGCTTTGGTACTAATTTGGATGGCTTTTGCCTTGTGCTTAGAATTTGAGCTAAGACTGGAACTTAGGATCCAAGAGGCGCCCATTACAGTTTAAAAAATTACCTGAGCCCAATCAATTGTACCCGGCCCGAGAGTGAGGATCTTAGTCGTTTTTTGATATGGGAAGCTTAAACCCAGCCCGAAAACACAATCCTACAAAATTTTCATTTCCCGGGCGAAAAAATGGCAATGAGATACGGAGGTCTTAGACGAATTTCCATGTTTTAGCCATATATTTCCTCAGGTTTTACTCAAAACATAATTCTCTTATTCATTTCACTGCAATTACTAATTTTAAAGTCTTCTTTTTTGAATTGTCAATACTGTCTGAATATTTGGTTTTTCAACTTGATTTGAACTAGAGACCGATTTATCCGTTATGGAAAAATTCTTCAGTAAGAGTTGTTAGAGATATGTCTTATAACCAATCGTGTCATATAGTTTTGGATCATTATTTCTTAAATATGTACCTTTTATAATTAATTATAAATTGTTTATGATTAATTAAATGATATTATTCTATCTTATATTATGTTCAGTTACTAATTTATTTATTTCTTTTATATGATGCAAGATATATCCCAGATTATATTATGTGTCGAGATTCTATCTATAAGGAGTTATAGATATGAGTACAGAATCTTCGATTTAAATAC
>JAVXUL010019824.1:0-11942 GCA_035590515.1 Trichilia minutiflora
ATATATATATGTTTTCAAACCAAATACATCTAATATCATTCCTTAATATTAAACTGAAAATACAAGCATATCTCATTAAAATGTAAACTCATTTTAATACGAACTCAACCAAGTAAAATAATTGGAATTATTATACTTTTTTTTTTTCAGTGGACCAAAGCATAAAAATGAGTCGAGTACTTAAAATTTGCTCTGAAAACTTTTTCTACTTGACTAATCCTGTACACTACTATACTATCCTAAAATGTGAGGGAAAAGGGCTAATATTGAAAAATATACGATAAGTGAACATACAAAATGGCTTACACCTTTTTAATTACATAAGTACGATTACCAAAAAAAACTTTTCGAAATCTAGATAATCAATATTAAATTGTCTTATCCATAAAACAAAACCCAATTCACATCATATATGCCAATTTTTATCACCATTTCAAATCATCACATAATCCAAAACTATGATCATAAAATCCAATAAAATCATTTTTTTATATGAAATAATTATTAGAAACAAATCCACTCAATACAACATAATAAAAACCTGACTTGGCCTTCATTGACCTTATATATATATATATATATATATATATATAAACCATGGTTATCATAAAATCAAAAATCAATTCCTCTCGATCTTTTAGATTTCATCGATAAAACACGAGTGTGGTATAAAAAAAACTTATATCAATAAATACATTATCTAAAATAAATTATCAGTCTAGAATATCAATTGCTCTGTATTCTATTGAATTTTTAGTTGTAAGACAATTCTAACCTTGTAAAGCTACTTTGTGATCTATTGAATTTTTAATTGTAGAATAACATGTTATGCTTTTCAATATCAAAAATTCTATAGTTTATTAGATTTTCAGCCATAGAATAATCCTCATCTCTTAGAGTATTTTTTAACCATCGACATACAAAATCAAATTTAATAATAATGACACACAAGACCAAAATTAATTACAATAACTCACAAGGTCAAAATCATTAACAGTGTGGTTCACAAGGCCATTTTCATTAATGGTAGCCCATAAGGTCAAAATTATACACATTAGCATACAAGGCCAACACTATTAATATTTATACAATCCTGGCTTTCAAAAAGAAAATAGAATGTTGGCTCACCGACCATATCATTACCAAAGATAAACATCATCAATTTCAAATCAAAATCCTCATATATATATATATATATATATATATATATATATATATAAACAAACATACACAAACACCCCATCATCAACACCATGTCATAATCATATAAATCAATTTCGACATGCCAATCTCATAATCGGCCTCTTGACCTCGATGACATATAGATTAGTTATAAATACTTAGCCCATTAGCCATATTATCTCACCAAATCACCTATAAATCATCATATCCAAATAAAAACCATTTTATAATTTTATGCCATTATCCAAAATTATTTTGTGCCAATGTACACTATAATTGATGACAATCTCAACACAAGTCATCATCCATTCATTTACGAAAGTGACATATAACCCAATTATCATTTAGAACACGAACTATAAAACAACAATTGAACTTCCTAATCATTGACAAAAATTAAAATTTACAACTATTTAAAGCAAAATGGAAAATGGTTTGGGAAGAGTCCAATCACATCTGAGGCGAAAAATCATCCTTCTAATGGCTTCCTTGCAATGAGGATATTCTATGCAAAATTTTCATGCTAATGGATTAATTTTAACTTTAGGAAGTTTTGTTCTTCATTGATTGATGCAAATCTCTCACGTAAATAATAAATCTTAACTATTCTCAAGTTTATTTCTTGACCAAAACAACAAAATAAAGCCTGTAAAATGATGAGAAAGTTGATTTATGATGATTTATGAAAAGGAATTGAAATTTAATCGATTGAAGAGTAAAGAAATGGAAAGAAATTGGAGAAGCAAAAAGGAAATAGGGAAAAAATGGGGAAGGAGAGGGAATGAAGAAGAATGCACAGTTCAAGAGGATTTACACCCTATTTAAAATACCCAAAAAAATTATCAAAGTACCCTTGAGATTAAAGAAGAAAAGAAGATTCCAAAAGAGATATATAAGACATTTTTAGGGGCAAAATTGAAGAATTGGTGCCTTTTATCACCTAGGACCCAAACCGGTCCTATAACCAACCCCTAAATCGGAGTGTCGATTACCCCTACCTGGCTTAGACTGACATCCCAATCAATGTTGGTCTTGAGAAAAGGTAATGGGTTAGTTTGGCCCTGGACCCTCCTAGGATTTTCTTGCATCTGGTCTTCATCTCTCTTTATTTTCGATGATGATTTCTCCCTTATTAAACATCTAATTTTGCTTTCATTTCTTTTTATTCAACCATTTACAAGTCCTCTTTAAATATCAAAAATCCATTCAGCAATTGCCTTTCTTAATTAACAAAAATTTAGTTTCAAATATCGAGTGTTCAATTGATACTTCAAGGGAACTCTTTCCACACTCATCCATTTTCACCTAACTCTTCTCAAATTATTAATTAAAAATTTATATGATATCTATTACTCGATATTAGTGCCCAAATGCACGTTTAGAAAATGATCAAAATATCCCTTGCTTGACGGAACAAGTTTTACATATATAATTTTTATATTATAAACACTTAAATAAATAGACTATTCCTTATAAAATAAAAATTATTTAAAATTTTATATAATAATTAAGTTTTAATTAATTCTTGACTATTGCATTATACATTTTTTTAAATAATTATTTGTAAGAAATATTAATCTATTTATATAAATATTTAATAGTAGAATAAGAGGTGAAGAAATTAAAATTTTCTTCAATAAATATTAGAACAAGACTACATTTATATTTGTATTTATCATGAGAAAATAAAAGGATAAAATTAAGTGACAAAATAATTATATCTGTTGAGGTGTGAATATGAATGTGATTGTTATGTCATCGGATTCACGTCGAAAAGGGTTGTTAGTCGGATCCCTGCTTACAGAGCTTCACCTCTAAGTCCCTGCAAGACAATAACACACTAAGAGTCACGTCGAAAGAGATTTTCGATGGAAAAACTCTGATACCTAAGTTAGATATGGTGAGAGGATATATGACAAATTTCGATAAGTAAATCGGAATTTAATGTAGGAAATAAAGCTCCTTTATCAAGTGTGAAGAAAAGAAAATCGAAAGAAGAATGCCAACAGGAGGTATAAGTGGAAGGTTAAAATTTGAAAAATCTGAATCCTCTCTTTACTGGAGAACCCCCTTTTATATAGTGTCCTGGTGATGTAACTAAGCATTGAAGAATAGGAATGGTAAGACTCTAGTGCCTTTGGAAAATGTGTAGTCGCATTCCATTAATGTTTCAATCGACATTTCTGCAAATCTCAGGTCTGCTACTATCACATTGTTTGAAAATAAATAGAGGTAGGACAGACAACTCTTAGGGTAGGGTATTTACTCCCATCATAGGGCCTGTTGTGTTAATGATCATTCCCATTTTTGATGACGTGGATGCGTGTCTGGGAATTCTCTTATTAGGGCTGCATGCATGTTGGTGAAAAAAAGACGTTTTTTCTAAGAGGCCACTGCAGTTGTAAGGCTGATTCTACACTCCTTAGGGGATGAAAGAGCTGATTCTGAGAAGGACATGGACTTTCTGAGTGCTTCGATTGCCATCTGCCTGAGGACTTCAACCGTTGGTACCTGAGAGCTATGGTATGTCTCTGAGTCCTGAGGATAAACCACCTGAGGGTCGTCGGATGTCCCTTGAGAAGGGAGTGCGTGTTCGTCTGAGAAGTCGACTCCTTGGGACCTGAGGTGGCTTTGCCTGAGAGGTTGACTCCCTGAGACCTAAGACAACTTTGCTTGAGAGGTTGACTTCCTAGGGCCGAGATTGGGTACCCTGAGAAGGTGACTCCTAGGACCTGAGGTCGGGCTCACCTGGGGGGGTTGAAATACCTGGGATGAAAGTGGCACATTTCTTCCTGACGAGATCCCACACATCACTCACATATTTTTCCTAATAGATAGTTCCCCAGTTTCTGGTGTAAGACTTGCAAAGCGTAAGCCAAAAACTCCTGACTGAATCAATCTGGCTTCTAAAGGGGACTTTATAAGACCTGAGGCAAATTTTTACTGTGAAAGAGATATCGGCTGAGACGGTTGGAATGCTTCAGACGTTACGTCGTTGTTGAAAACCCTACTTGACGAAGATGTTTGGTGCCTATGACGTATCTTTTCTCGAGGTCTTTTATTCTTTCTCATTAAATATTGTATGTCAAAGGTCGTGTCACATAATTATCCCTAAGCTTGCGGTGCTTCGTACTTTAAAAAAATTTGAATGCTCAACTGTGAATGGACCACATGTTAGAACCTTGATGGCGAGTACTCAACCGTTCCTCAAGCCGCGGAAGCATTGAAGGGGTTTGGACACGTGGCCCTTCCCTGTCCGTTCAGATCAACGGTGAAGATTGATACTTCCTCACTATAAATACCCCCGTTTCTTAGCTGTCATTTTACTTTTCTGCCTTTTACAATAGCTCTGACTCTAATACTCTCTAACTCCCTTTCTACTTCTGCTTCTCGTTGCTCTTAGTTCGATTTCTGCTTCTACTTCTTTGTCTTCTGTTCCTCTCTTTGTGTGTTTGCAGGTGCTTGTGCTCGAGTTCTTCTTCGCGTGTTGCTGATAAACTCCTCACCTTATCTTAAAAAGGTAAAGGATTTAGGGATCCTTTTTAATTTCAGAGAATAGTCGGGCTTGGATATATCTCTATGTTTTCTCGTGGTTAGGGTAATGGCAGATAAAAACAAACGAAGAGGCCGGGGATACTATCAAGACCCAAGAGTCTGGTGAAGATGGAAGGAGTGCTTCTGAGCAAGTTTGAGCCAGGGGGCCTAATAAGATGGATTGGTTCATTTTAACAGTAACTAGGCTGACTTGCTGGCGTACAGGAGAACTTTCGATATCGTTGATAGTGTGCGACTGAGAATACCGTTTAGGAATGAGGTCCCAAGTGACCTGACGCCAGAAAAAATGGTGTTTAACGAGGAACACCTACTATTGGGGGCCCGTCTTCCCTACAAAATTATTTTGTCAACTCTTTGAAGCCTTCGGGATCCTTTCTTACCAGCTTACTCTGAACAACTGACGGATCCTGAACGGGTTGTACATATTGAGCTTCCTTAAGAAAAGTCCCGCCCTGACTCCCGATAAGATACTACATTTGTATTCTCTCAGGAAGAATACTAGCCAGTACCCCAGGTGGTACTTTCTCCAAGTTCATAGAGGATTCCAATTCAGAGTGAAGGGCACTCCTTCTTATAATAAGGACTGGAAAGATCGCTGGTTCATCATTAGTGAAAATTGTACCGAGCCTTCCCTCTGCTCCCTTCCTTCTTCTTTTCAAGAGTCTGGTATGTATGCTACAAATACTTTTGCTCTTTTTTAGGGGAGGGAGCTATACTGACATTGATAGGTTCTCCATGGCAGTTGAAGGAAGGGACCAGATAGATATCTTGATGGATGTTGAAAACGAACTCCTGGAGTTTCTATTATGAATGTGAAGCAACTGCTAAATTCGAACAGCATGATAACTTCAGGGTTGGCATCCAAGGCGGTGTCCTGAAATGAGTTCTCTAAACTGAGGGCTCAAATGAATAAAGATAGGGCGTTCTTAAATCACTCTTTCTGACTAGCTCTTTCCTTTTGATTTTGACGGCTAACCATGTCTTCCTTGGTGTAGAGGTAGGGATCGAAAAGACTTTGGTGGGCAGGAGAAGGTCCAACGATGTCCTAAAAAGCATGCTCACTAAGGAGGCCTTGAAAATATTTAAGGCCACTGACCCAAAGACGAAGGCCCTCAGTTGATAAAGAGAAGGGGCCGACAAAGGGGGACCTCAAGAAGACTCCCAAAAAGAAGGGAGGAAAGAAGGTTGTCTGCCCTAAGGAGAAGGGCATCTCCTTCAAGGAGCCGAGGGAGGAGCTAGAAAAGCATCCTCAAAAGGTTGACTCGGCCCTGTCTAAAGACAAAGGAAAAAAGCCCATGGATGAAAGCCTGACTGAGGCGAGGAAGAAGCAAAAAGTAGACCTTCTGCCTCGCCCAATTGGTAGTCAGTTGAAGGGTGTCCTAGACCATGTGACGGGTGCAACAGTCCCCCAAGTCCTGGGGCAAAACACGCAAGAGGCCTTAGGTCAGGGCCAAGAGTAGCAAACCGATCTAAAAGGGATTTCGAGCGATAAACCATCGGGCTCTAGGGCCGGACAAGGGTGAGAAGAGCCCCCTCTTTTTGTGATAGAGGACCCGTTCGCAGTCATCAAGGAAAGTGTCGGGGATATGGATGGGATTTTTATGGAGGATCTCTCCGAGAGTAAAAGGAAGAAATTTTGGATACCTTTTCCTTCTAGCAAGTTCTGTCCGGGTGATAATCTTGTCCAAGAGGGGCGAGGATATGGCAGGCGTCCCTCCAAAAAAGGCTTTCAACTAGTTGAGCATCCTCTCTCACTGGGTAAGTCTTTTTTTTCCTTGAGTTTTTGTAGTTTTCCTTTCTTTTGGAGATATTGACCACCCTCGTATCTTTTCTTAATTCAGAATGCCTATGTGCTGGACCTCTTCATCGACAACTTTAGGAATACCCTTGTTGTCAGGAAGCAAGCAATCAAAACCGTGAAGAAGTTGGAGAATAGGGCCTAGGATATGATCGTGATTATTTAGGAGCAGGCCGTTAAGGAGAGAGAAGAACTGACGACCAAGATCTCGGCTCTGGAAAAGGAGAAGGCTCAGTGGCTTAAGGAGAAAGAAGACATGCAAGGGAAACTATTAGTCACGGAGACCCAGTTTCCATCCCTGAAGGTCAAGAGTGACCTCACTGAATGGGCTAGGCGAAGGGTCACTGATCAGTTTAATAAGTTAAATGAGCTGTACCAGACCTTAAAGGAGGAGGAGGATCGCCTAAAAAGACCGTACTCAATAATCCTATCAGAATTGGTGAGGTCGAAGGACAGGATGAACTTCCTGATAGAGGAGCTCTGGGTTCTGAAAGAGGCGCACAAAAATTTATAGCAGTCCTCTGAGGACCAAAGGAAGAAGTTGGAAGAGGTTCCAGCTCAACTCACCGATTGATACAACGAGGGAGTTGACGAAGGCGTAGACTTGACAAGCTGTCTCTTCCTCTAAGAGTACCCAAAGCTAGACCTGCACTAGTTGTCCAACCAATTAGGCTGAGACATCCCAGGAACTTCTGGGACCCATTCGTCAGATGATCTCCCTACGGTCCAAGTGGATGAGATGGTTGCCAATGACGGAAGACTGAGAGATGAAATTCACTCGATTAACATAACAAAAGGTCTTTCTGAGACAGCCATTGGGGGTATCGAATCACTGGCCCCCTAGATCTGTCAGGGAACCAGGAAGATGCTCATTCTCTTTCCCAAGCTATGCATAATGAAGAGGCCCCTTCAGTAAGAGAGAGGGAAGAGAATCCTCCAGCTCCTTAGACGCACGATGAAGAAGCCCCTCCTACCCCTCAAGTAGAAGATATATCGGTGGAGATATCAGATTGAGGGTGAATAAAGCCTCCCACCGAGTAGTTTAGGACTTAGAATATTTTTTATAAAAAATTCTTTAATGTTCTGCTCTTTAGGGCTAATTCTTTTGTTTGTACAACATATACATGTACTATCCCATTTCTTTATCAATGAAAAGGAATTGTACACATTTTTGCATGTCTCTCAGGCCAGTTTTTCTTCTTTACTTAACTAATTCTAAATAAGCTTTAATCATGGCTTAAGCATAAATCAGCTAAGTGAACATAGTCATTGACCGTGCTTTAAGAGTGGCCATAAACATCTCAGGTTTAGTAGTAAATTTGGGGAGTCTTGAACCTTAACTCCACCCGAGACCTAAGAGTAGTCTCAACTAGGGTCAGTGGTCTTCAGGTGTTTTTATTTGACAAGCTTTGGAGCTTAACTCCACTCGAGACCCTAGGAGTAGTCTCAACTAGGGTCGGGGGTCTTCAGGGGTCTTCATTTGATGAGCTTTGGATCTTAAACTCCACCTGAGACCCTAGGAGCATTCTCAACTAGGGTCAGGGATTTTCAGAGCTTAAAGCCATTCTAAAAATTGAAAAATGACTACCGCACCTTAATCATAAACCAGGTCTTAAACTCTCTGGATGCCTGACTTGGACTAAGTATTGATGGAACCTAGGATAGACAAGACCTGACACTACCAGGAATTACAGCGTCTTAATCACAAACCAGGTCTCAAACTCTTATGATGCCTGACTTGGACTAAGAATTTATGGAACCTGGACTGGACAGAATTTTTAATTTTGAAGGGACCTGACACTACTAGGAATTATCGCGCCTTAATCACAAACTAGGTCTTAAACTCTCAGGATGCCTGACTTGAACGAAGGATTTATGGAATCTGGGACGGACAAGATTTTTAATTTTGAAGGGACCTGACACCACCAGGAATTATCGCACCTTAATCATAAACCAGGTCTTAGACTCTCAGGATACCTGACTTGGACCAAGGATTTATAGAACTTAGGACAGAAAGGACCTGACACTACCAGGAATTACTGCACCTTAATCACAAACCAGGTCTTATACTCTCAAGATGCCTGACTTGGACCAAGGATTTATGAAACCTAGGTTGGGTAGGATTTTTAATTCTGAAGAGACCTAACACTATCAGGAATTATCTCGCCTTAATCACAAACCAGGTCTTAGACTCTTAGAATGCCTGACTTGGACCAAAGATTTATGAAACCTGAGTCGAACAGGACCTGATACTACCAGGAATTACCACGCCTTAATCACAAACCAGGTCTTAAACTTTCAGGATGCCTGACTTAGAATAAGGATTTATGGAACCTAGGCTGGGTATGATTTTTAATTCGACTAGTATTAAGGGATTTTAGGGCTTGCGACTAACCTTAATACTAGGAGGAGAATACTGAGGCAACAGATACTCTGGAAGATGCTAAGAAAGATTCAAACATTCTGTTTTATTTACACAAGAGAAAATATAAACGAATGTTACAAGTGTGCCAATCCGAGGAGAGGCTCTCTTAGAGGCAATATTTTTTCTGCATCCCCGATTTTTACGCCTTGGTCGAGACATCATCATTGAGTTAGACTAGTTTGTATGTTCCAGGTATGACTGCCCGAATCACTTAATGAGGGATTTTCTAGTTAGTGCTTGGGAAGCTCTCAAAGGCTACCGGAAAAATCCTTCTGAGATGACCATAACGCGGTCTAAACCCTAATCATCTTTATTTTTCCGATACTGTCTGGCTTTCGGGGAAGTTTGTGAAGAATCCACAACACAGTTAGTGAGGTAGTTGTTTTTAACTAGTACCTCGATCTGATTACGCAGGTCCTCACTTTGTGTGGTCATCCTCTTTGTGAAATTCGCAAAATCAGCCCTTATCTTTCTTGGGCCTTTTCACCTTTTATATTTTGAGGGCACGATGACGAAATTCCCCCATTCGTGGCATACTCATAAATTTCTGATAGGGGAGCTTTCGGGGCGTGAATTTCTGGGCAGCTATCTGCTCAATTCTTCTGGGAGAATTTCTTCCTGGAGAGAGTTTCGAGGTCTTTTGTCCTTGCGTGACTTGGGAAAATAATTTTCTGCTTTCTATCAGTTCCGTCAGCATTCCTCCTATTATACCTAGGGTTTCGATAATGGAATGTGTAGTCGCATTCCATTAATGTTTCAATTGACATTTCTGCAAATCTCAGATCTGTTACTATTACATTATCTCAAAATTGACGGAGGATGAGACAGGCAGCTCCTAGGACAAGGTATCTACTCCCATCATAGGACCTACTATGTTAGTGATCATTCCTATTTTTGGTGGTGCGGGCGTGTGACTGGGGGTTCTCTGGTTGGGGCTGCTTGCATGTTGGTGAAGAGGAGATGTTTTTCCTAAAAGACCACTGCAGTTGTAAGGCTGATTCTGTACTCCCTGGAGGATGAAAGGGCTAATTTTGAGGCGGACACGGACTTCCTAAGTGCTTCGGTTGCCATTTGCCAAAAGGCTTCAACCGCTGGTACCTGAGAGCTATGGCGTGTCTCTAAATTCTGATGATAAACCACCTGAGAACCGTCGAACGCCCCTTGAATGGGAGTGCGTGTTCACTTGAGAAGTCGATTCCCTGGGACCTGAGGCGGCTTTGCTTGATAGGTTGATTTTCTGGGACCTGAGGCGACTTTACCTGAGAGGTTGACTCTCTGGGGCCGAGACTGGGTACCCTAAGAAGATGACTCCCTAGGACCTGAGGCCGGACTCACCTGGGGGGCTAAAATACTTAGAACGGAAGTGGCACGTTTCTTTCTGACGAGATCTCACGTATCACTCACATATTTTTCCAAACAATATCTATTTTAAAAGCAATATATAATATTTAAGATATTAACAACATGTTAATATTAGTGATTAGAA
This sequence comes from Trichilia minutiflora, assembly GCA_035590515.1. Lineage (NCBI taxonomy): Eukaryota > Viridiplantae > Streptophyta > Magnoliopsida > Sapindales > Meliaceae > Trichilia > Trichilia minutiflora. The sequence continues at coordinate 10,447 of JAVXUL010019824.1, forward strand.
GAACAATCTATTTATTAATTAAAGTTTTAATAATATTTATATTTGATAAAAATTAAAATATTTTTATTTTTAAAATGTTAATATATTTACCAAAAAATTGTGTTTCAATCAAGTATGAATTAAGTTTTTAAAATAACTTTTTATATTTTTAAGAGTAGTCAATTTGCTTAAAGCTTTATAGGAATTTTCGTAAAATAATTTTTATTAATTTTGTTAAGGATTTTAATAGAATGCAAATCTTAATGGTCGATATTTCACTTAACTTTATCCTCTCATTTTCTCAAGACAAATACGACTACAAATGCAATCTTGTTCTAATATTAATATTAAAATTTTTAATTTTTTCACCTCTTGTTTTACTGTAAAAATATTTATATAAATAGAATAATATTTCTTATAAATAGTTATTTAAATAGTAAAAGACAGTTAGACCACTAAAATTTAATTGAAATGATATTTTAGTCTTGTTAAATTAAAAAAAAAATATCCATTTATATCCCTGTTTGCCAATTTTGTTTCTATTTTAGAATTTTTTTTCGGTGCTCCACTATAAAAACTAAGCCTATCATATCATGTAGGTTGTGAAATTTAAAATTCAATAATGCTACTAAAAAAAATGGTTGTACTAAAAAATATTAAAAATTGAAAATAGTAATAAAAATGGGTATTTTTTTTAACTTAATTGGATTAAAATATCCTTTCGACCAAAATTTAATGATCAAAATATCATTTTCTGTTCTTTAAAAAAAGAAATGTAAACTTGTTCCTATGACAATGGTTAAGAATTAATTAATAAAAATAAATTTTAAATAATTTTATTTTTATAAGTGATAGTTTATTTATTAAAATATTTATAATATAAAAATTACATAAATAATTTTTATAAATTTATTATTAAGACTTAATATAATATAAAATTTGGAGGAGGTGCATGATAATTAAATTAAAAAATATCATATAAATGATAAAACTTTAAAATTTAAGAGAGATAAATAATAAATATGGCAAAAATTTAACGAAAGTTCAGTCAAAGGGACGAAAGTCATACTATCCAAAAGTTTTTGGATCTGAGTGATAATATTTAAAAATATTAGGATCTTTTTATCTAATATATCAAACATGGCAATCAAAATAATATTTTTTTAAATATTAAGGACTAAAATGAAATTAACCCTTTGCTACATTGTACTAAGCTGATTTAGTTTTCCTCAAAAAGTGATAACAAGTTCTTAGGAAGATATGCTTGTTCATTGAAAGGAAATTATAACGTCGGTTTTTGGTAGGTTCTTTGTACGACTAGATTTTCATTCCTCTTGTAGGTAGTTTAATGGTGGAAAATGATGTATGTCACAAACTCCTAGCATGCAAGTGAGAGAGAAACAAGAAAAAACTATATAGAATTATAAGATAAATTTTTTGCCTATTGAGTGGCTTGTTCATTGAACTTGAAATAAATATTTTAATAAATGAATATACTGATAACATGATATATATAT
>JAVXUL010019835.1:0-11941 GCA_035590515.1 Trichilia minutiflora
TTACAAAAGGTATATACTTAAGAAATAATGATCCAGAACCATATGACACGATTGGTTCTAGGGCATATCTCTAACAACCTCTAGGTATATCCACACGCCAGATCGATGACAATGGTTCTAGTATAGGTGTTGGAAGATAACTTTACTTATCAAGCTTCCATAAGCTTGAATTTCATTTTCCTACACTTAAGAAAAATGATATATACACATATTGATGTCAAGAAACCATAGAAACCATTTCCATATTTTCTTATTCTCTTTTCTAGTTTTGTTTAAAGCATAAATTTATTGTTTCAAAAACCACCATTGATGAATATCAAAGGAAGACGACGAAGAAGAAGAAAATAGCAAACCCCCTATTCTGTTTTTTAGTTCCGTATCTCCTCAACAAAAAGGGGAGCTAATTTGTTTTTATTCTTTTTAATGCTTACCACATGGACGAATAAGATAGGCTAAAGGAGAGAAAAAAATTTCAATAAGTAACCTTTCTTTCTTACATGGCTAGAAAGCAAAAACCAAAATAAAACACATGTTCATTTCACAATCTCCCTTTGTCGTGCTATATAGGTGGAAACCATTTAATAACACAAATGAAATATTTTCATTCTTGCTTTACGGGTGGCTTCCACTAACTAAGACAAATGAAACATTTTCCTTTCAATCATCCAATAATAACAAAGCAAATATCAAGCTTTCATTGGTGGACTTGTAATGCATTTAAACAAAACAATATCAATTTTCATAATTAATTTAATAAACATTAAGAATAAGAAAAAAAAATATTAATTATTATTATTATAAATATAATAATAATTCATAATAACGGTTTAACAATTTCAAACCTATATATATATATATATATATAATCAATAATTAAATAATTAATCAATTATTAAATAATATGTATTTAATTATTAATAAATAAACAAATTTATTTATCAATATATATACATATTTATATATAATATCATATTTGTCTTCTATTTGACTATAAATCACATTTATGGTATTTTATAAAATTATCGGAATATTTCTTGACATATGGGTGCTAGCATGTCATTGTTGAAAGAATTTATTCTTTACTTTAAAGAATAAAATCACTTACTGATTAATATATCGGAGCAATATAATTTTTATCAACATGAAATATCATTACTTAATTTAATGATATTTATTTTAATCATTGTCATCTATCAGTTATTGTGTGTGACCCTCTAGGTTTACTGTGAACTAGACATAAGCCGATACAAACTCTTTCACATCCCTTTGACACAACTCATTGCAGCCAAAGTTTTCAATGATCATGAGTAACCTCTAACAAGATATCATGACCCCTAGAACACAGAGAATATAATTCTGGATGAACCCATATAGTCGTACTTCCATATAATAAGTTCCTCTGCTGTCGACTCCCGATCAAGTATAGGTCATGAAGTCGTCAAACCTCTAACTCGATTATAGGATTAGAAAATCAATCATAAATGGGATCCGTGTATTTAAAAACTCATTTTTAAAAAGCACATACTCTGGCTAGAGATTTTAATCCCCGTGTATGACATTCTTACCTAGAATCTCAAGCTCAATAATCTGAGCCAGCATATTCTATCTTGATCATCACCAGTTATCATACAATAAGAACACATTATCATCAAGCTTCTTTCATCAGTCATGGCTAGCCTAGTGTGATATACACAAGTGAACGATATACCTCACTGTAGATAGCAGCTGTGATATCTCAGGTCAAAGAACTAGTAATATACTAGTACGACTGTGTGATGAATCATTAATTACGAATTATCGTTCATGTGATTCATCACGTTTAGTCATGTTTAGTAATATATTCACAAACATACTATCCATGTTTATACTATTATGACAAGAGACTCATCACCCAACTATTAGCATCGCATACTAATCATTGGTAGCAAAAAACATGTCGATCACGTAATGTCATTGTCCCCAATGACATTACCTCAATCATAAACTTATTCGGATGTATTTAAATTATAGACTCTTCTCTCATATCCATAACACATTGTGGATAGAGTTTTAACATATAATACATCACGGGATGTCAATTTGCATTATTATAATAATCATTAAAGTACAACTAAAAAAAATACAAAATGATAGTAAAATACCATTTATAATTAATCGTATATAATTTTCAATTAATTATTATTATATATTTACTATAGATAATATACTTAACTCGTGTGACACAATTGGGTTTAAGACATATCTCCAACAGGGAGCACTTGGCACACCAAGTGTTTGATGAAATGTCTAAGTGAGTATAAGTATTGATTTATTATGAATGTGATGATTAGGAATATTGTCAAGAAAAGTACAATATGTGTTGAGATGAATGAATTATGAAACTTTATAATGAGCTGTATACAATTATATAAAATATAGGAAGACATGACGATTGCATACTAAGTGTTCGATAAAATACCTAAATGATGTGTTGATTACTGTATTAGTAACGAATGGTTGGAGATATTTTTTAATATGAGTTGTGAGATCCATAAACCACTGTTTTGGATGTAGTATGAATGATCGAGGCCAGTAAGGCCACTATGATTTTTGACATATGGAGTTGAATTTATACTATTATGAAGTGCAATGCTGATGTTGGTTTGATTATGTTGATGATAACTTTTGTGAGTATAGCTGAAGAGCTAATATTTTAGTTATCGATATCGATTTTGGGCTTGCATGTTGATATGATATTTAATATATATCTGAACTTGATGGCCTTATAAACCAATGCTCGTGATTTTGACCTGGTGTGTCGATGGCCTTGATTTAGTTTTGTATGCCAAAAGATTTACCTGATAGAATTGTATTTATATTAAGCATGAATGACACAAGTGTTTATGGAATTAAGCATGAATGACACAAGTGTTTATCGAAAATGAGTGCAAGGATGACAGCATTTCTAGGCTAATTTTGGGGCCCATAAGTTTCATCTTGGACATTTTATTTTCTAGAATGCTTGGTATAAAATGGATATGCCTTTATCCTTATTCCACTCCCTTGTTTTATTGACTCTATGGTTGTTATTGAAAAACTTATATTTTATTGTATTAGGGTATTATAAACTATAATATGATCATAATGAGTAGGAGATGGTTAAAATTATTGTGTGGTGATTGGGATAGTCCCTTATTTGTGATAGACATAGGTAATGTTTATGATTTTAACTTAGTAAGCCATTATAATAGCTTTAGATCTTATATGTTGATCTTAGTAATGTTAGATTTGGTTTCATGGTATATTGCATATATATGTATGGTTGCATGCATGTGCGTGTGCTGCTGATTTGATTCATGGATCCAGTTATAGTTGTCTCTCTGCCTGATCTAGTGCATAGCCCTGGGTATAGACTGTCCCTCTGTCCAGTCAAGTGCGTAGTTCTAGACATGTATCATCCATAAAATATGCATACTTTATAGATTTGTACCTCTATTTAGTCAAGTGCGTAGCCTTGGGTATGGACTGTCCCTCTGTCCGATTAAGTGTGTAACCCTGGATATAGACCAGAGATGATATGTGTATGACATACACATATACATATGCATAGCATTCAAATATAGACATGATACGTATATTATATACAAATTTTTATGAGGTGATTTTCACAATGAATGAACATACTTTATTTCATGGAATCAATTATGGTAATGTATATGCTCTTTATGTTTATAATAAATATGTATAGATATTGATCTAAATAAACACATATATGATGACAGATATGTTTTGTGTGTATGCGTGCTAATTCTTTAAATTACGTTAATTCTTTTATATGATAACCTCATGTATGTTTTGATCTACTCACTAAGTCTTTCCAAAGACTTACCCCCCACTATACTTCAGTTTTACAGGTACCTTAGTTATTGTGTAAAAGGTTGACAAATGGAGCAGGATCTTAGAGTGCAGTCACAAGGGTTAGGTCCAATCATGCATGGTCAGTCTGTAAATAGGCAATGTAACCTATTTTGAATTTCATCAGCTCAGCAGTTATATAAACATACTAATATGTGTTTATGAGTTAGGTATGAGTGTTTATAGACATTAAGTCCCATTTCTCAGTTTAAATAGTTTAAGATACATTACATTAGTAGTTGTGTGTCTATGTCTTATATGTATTTATATAATCCATATAAAATAGATAGTGAAAGGCATTGATTTCACTAATAGGTTTAGGAGATAAGGCTTGTCTATTGCCAGTCATAGTCCGAGGATTTTGGATTATGACAACAAATAAGTCTCAAAGCTTATCAAACAAGCTTGGTAATAATAAAGATAAAATTTCATTTAAGTCCCTATATTTTAAAAATATGATAATTATATCCCTAGTCCGATCAAACCAATGTACTAATATTATCAAAGCTAAACTTTTTAATTTTTATTTTATATCAAATATAAATAGAATAGTGTAACTTACTTTAAGTTATGCTTGGTTTATTTATCAAAGCTCTCATATTTATTAAACTATTTAACATGTAAATCATTTATAATTTTTGATCTAATACTATCTTTGAACATACTAGCATTCTTATGAATAATATGTATTCTCTCTTAAAGTAAAAAATGAGATTAGATATTTATTGTGATCTCTTGGGTTTATTGTGGTATTAACTGTAAGTCAGAATTGATCAAATCGAGCCCGTATCGAACCATTCGATGCTCAACGACTATGGTTGATATCTAACAATATGCTATAGTCCTTAAACAGTAATAAAGTAGGATTTCATTGAGCCTTTTACTCATGATTATACATTCCATGTAAATACATTCCTTCTATTCATCTAATCCTGACCAAGTTAGGGTTTACAGATGTCAAAACCCGAAAACTTAATCACCGTTCAAACTAAGAGTCAATACGCTCTGAACTCGTTACCATGAATTCTTTCATGTAACTATTAAGTGCTTTAGTCAAAGACTTTAATTTTGGATGTTTCCCAATGTTCGACTTGAAACTTAAAATCAAATCAAGTTAACAGAATCTCAAATTATTTATATTAAGTCAATAGATCCCGTATTGACAATCATTCCTATCTCAATCTAAATAACATATAACCAAGCCGGTTTATTGTATGAGACGTGATTAGTTTTGAAAGTATACACCATATAAACCATATACATCTATATCAAAGAACGATAATGATGTCTCAGGTTAAAGGAATAATTAACACACTAGTATAATAATATGATAAATCATTGACCATATACTTCTATGTAATTTATCATTTTAACAAATAGTTCGCTAATTATTAATCCACACTAATGTTCTAAAAACATCACTTTATCTGCACTAATATCATCTCATATTATTCATCGAAGACATTTAGTATACTTACTATACAATATCGATGTTCGATCGATATGGCTACCATAAGGAATAATTTTGATAATCGAATTATCTGGGCAATTTGTATACATATTCTATCGTTAGTATGATTAATAGAAGAAGAAGCATACACATATGAATAATAAAAAATTTATTCATTATTAAATGTGAATAATAGCTAATACATAGCAACTCAATACAAAATACCTAAAACCAATAATACAAATGGTTTTAGGGAAAACAACACCAACACTTACAATGAGTAAACATTTATTGTTTTTCATTTCTTTTAATTGTTATATAACTTAAATGTTTTTTAATGTTTTAGGATGTTAGATATTTGTTTTATATCTTCTATTTAGTAAATATAAAAATGTATAACTATGACCTGGATTATGATTTGTACGTGATTAAGGCCAGGAGGCCGAATATGTATTTGTTATGTTACAAATTTGATTTATATTTTAGTAATTATATTATTATAAAAGGATTTCAATAATGGATTTATACATGATGATTTATAAATGATTATTTGGGTATTATGATCATTGTTCTGGGTTTATACATTGACATACAAATGGTGATATAGTTGAAGACACCAGCATTATATAGTAATTTTAGCTATAGTGAAGTAACCTACAGTAGACCCAAGTCAATGTCACCTAGGTAAGTAGTTAGTAGCCTATAGCAGATCTAAGTAAAGGCTACTTAGATGAATGACAAGTAACCTAGAGTAGACCTAGGTAAAGGCAGCCTATATGAGTGGAAGGTAGCTAAGGTCGAACCTTCAGGAGGCCTCTAGAGTGATCCAGTGTCTAGGTAAGGTAAGTAAAAGGTTAGAGGGTGATATCAATGGGATATAGAATTTATGCTCACCTAGGGGTTATATATATGACGAGGATAGTCATAGATATCACTACGCAACTACTTGAGGCTAACGTTAGTGATGGGTAAGATTTTTATATACTATATCATGCATTAACTATTTTTAAAATAAAGAATAATTTATTAAAATTATCATTTGATTTCTCATGCATAGAAAAATCTATTAACGACTCAGGATTATCATTGGTTATAGTAATCAATGGGAAGGCTAACCAACCCAATGGTTTTTAAATAAAACAAGCAACTGTTTTAAATACATTAAAATGTATTATGTTATCATGTTTTGTGTAAATAAATCCTTTTAAATAACTATATATTTTTGTTTTAAATCTTTATTTTCTTATTTGTTCACTCACAGAGCATACGTCTATATACCTATCCCTCTTACCCTTTAGTTTCAGGTATACAAGAGCTTAGTTGAGTGATCAGAGTAAAGTGATGTCATAAAGACTTAAGGGTAGTAGGTACATTCTTATACTCAACTTGCAGTTTTATTATTTGAGTCCACCAAGATGTGTTTAAATGAAAGACTTATATTTTCATTAAAAAAAAATGAAATAGTTATTATTTCATTTCAAGCTAAATATATTTTAAATGATTTGAAATGTCTGATGAAAGATATTCTTGTGGTATTTTGAAAATGTTTTATTGTGATTGATAAATGTTAATTTGAGATGACTAAATTTGATTGATAAATTTTATGATTGAAATTTGAATTTGTATTGGGATAGTGATTTAAAATCGAAGTAACGAGATTTGGATGGGTTTAATTGTGAAATGGTTTTAAAATGAGTTTTGGATTAAAACTATATACCATAGATACCTTACAAGCCTTTTAAGTATATTCTGAATGTTAGAATATATCTTAAAGTCATATGGTGATTATTATATGTGGATCCTATAGGTGGGGGTGTAACAACTAAATTCGTATCAGAGCTTTTGATTTTAAAAAGATTTTCAAAAATTTTTAAAACCATTTTATTTGATTTAAAAGGTTTTTGAAAATGTTTAAACCTGTTTTAAAATAGTTTCATATAATTTTCAAATGGTTTTGAAAATTACCTAATGAACTACAAGTAAGTTAAGTCTTAGGTTAGTATAGATAACCCTAAGATACATAGAGTTGAACATTAATTTCTTTTTGTAATCAGAGATGTCATTACGATTAGGTAAAAGAAAGGTACTCACCCAACTCAATAGTTTATTGAGCTAACTTTAATTCGCGTTCTAATTTTATAGTCGAAATTAATCATCTCAAAGCGATATCTATTTCTAAATTCTCTTAACAAAGCCCATATCATCTATAGTAACCAAGCTTTATCTCCAATATTAACAATTATGAAATCCTCAGGTTGTTCAATGTATATTTCCTTTTGTATTTTTCATGAGCAAAAGCTATTATTACATCCACTTGATCTAGTTTAAGATTAAAAACACCCATCATTGCAAGTGGTATGATGGGTAGTAACTCTTATCAATTTTATAATGATAGGAGTGAGATGAATGTCCTTGATACGGGATTTCTTACTGAATTCCAAGGCATAGATAATTGGAAGAAAGAGTCAGTTTGGATGAATGCTCAAGAGATAGCAAGAAAAGTCAGCACAAATAGGAATTAATCTCTCCCAACTTTCATATAAGAGTTTACGTAGCTTGTATTTCTTAAACAAGATGGGGCTCGTACAAGTATAGGTAATCATTCAAAGCAGGTGGAAACACTACACAATAGACTATACTCTCCTTTTAAATGAAACCTTTAGCAATTGATCTTATTATATGTCTGATCATCTTTTAAAACTCTTTCTTTAATTTGATATATCTATTTACAGCTAGTTATTTTTCTTTTATTTGATCTATTCACAATTTAGGAATTGTTTTTATTCAAAGATGGTGTTTCCTCTTCTGTGATTTCATTCCACTGCCTTTTATACTTACATGTTATGGTTTCTTTCTAGTTCTTTGGTCTTTCACCATTTAAACTCTCAACCATAACCTTTATGTGGTCTTATATAAAAAGAATAGCAAAAATCCATTTCTCATTTGATGGTTAAGTTCTCTCTAATGACAATAAGTAAATCTATACTTTTATATTTAATAATAGATGCCTTAGAAATATAACTGTAATTTTTTTCTAAATTCTTCTTTTCTGAGTAATCTTTGATAAGTACCCCTTTTAGGGTAATAGAAAAACTATTTTCTCTTCTTGTTTTTAGATTGATTCTAATTGACCTCTTATTATGTCTTTCTTTTCTAATCTTTCTCTAATAATGAATCCTTCTTTTTCCGTTGAACTGTTATGATCATTTCTTTTCTCTTCTTTTGTATTAAAGGCATTTTTTATATGTTTAAATGATTTCCTTCCTAAATATCATTGTACCTGTAAAGTGTTCATAAAAATGGGGTCAAGAGCTTAGAATAATCATAGCAAAATCTTCATCAGGAAATTTAGTATTCAAGAAGCTCTTTCAATGAATATCCTTTGTTTATAAATAATGTATAATCTACTCTTGTGATATCATCTATTATCTACAGGCTTAGATGTGTACCACACCCTAGCTATTCCCATAAACTAAAAGTGTGACATCATTTTAAGCCTTGAAAGTTCCTTAATACCTCATCCTTTAAACAAAGAATTAAGGTATAGTGGGCTTTTCAAAAAACCACCTCTTTATGACCTTAAGTTTGGTATGTGAACAATCTTTCTTCTTCACATAATGATTTCTCAATACCATAATGAATTAGTAAAACTCTTATCTTGATTTTTCAATTGTTGAAGTTATTCTTACCACCAAATTGATCAAGAAATTAGTGATACTTATTTGATAAAATAGAGGATGAGGAACGAGTTTTGAAAAGCAAGATGATATCCATAACAAAAGTTTTATAATGAAGCAATCTGGTCCAGAAGATAATATAGAATTCCAAAAGCTTTATATCATAATAATATTTATAATTGTTCCCCTAATAAGACACATAGAATTTTGAGAATAAAATTCTTCTAAAGGGGTAGAATTGTAAAACCTCAATTTATCACTAAAGGATATTTTGATCATTTTACTAAATAGGGGTATTTTTATCTTTTTCATAAAATACATATTTGGATATAATTATTGAATAGTTGACATAATATTGAGGCTTAATATGTGATTGAAAAAAACTTAGATAAAAGTGAATAGATATAGAAGAGTTAAATTGAATTGTCTATCAAACACTAGAGTTTCAGAAGAAAATTCATGTAAAACAAGGCCAATAATTGAAAAGCAAATTTTTAGTACTTAAAAGGTACAATGAAATGGCCGAGTAGGAATAAATCAGAGTAAAAATGGATGTCAGATGTAGGACGTAATTCAATTAAATATCAAGATGTGAGAGTGTTAAAGCTTGTTAGAAGTGACTCATGTGAGGACTAGTAGAGTAAAAGACTCTAAAATCAGTATGTTAGTTCATGATCATGGGCTATTTAAGATGAAACTGCATGAAAGCATCAAAAATATGTTCACTAGATTCATTAACATTATTAATGGGTTAAAAGCACTAGGGAGAATATTCTATTGTTGACATTATCACAAAAATTTTGAAAAACTTATATAGGTCATATGAGGCAAAAGTGATAGCTATTTGGGAAGCTAAAACTTAAACAAGCTGTCATTTGAAGAATTAATAGGATCCCTTATGATGTATGAGCTAGAATAGAGAAGAAATGAAGATAAAGATAGAGAAAGAGAAAAGAAGAACGTGGCATTAAAAAGTATGAAAAAAGATATGGAAAATAAAAGCAAAGAAGAAATAGTTGAGGTCGAGTCTCTTTTGATGGCTAAGAAGCTGAAAAAGTACTTCAAAAAGATAAAAAAAGTACTTCAAAAAGGATAAAACCAAATAAAGAAATTAGAAGAGAAGATATTTCTAACACAATAATAAAACAAGAAAAAGGAAAAAAAGAGAAAGACAAGGAAAAGGAGATCATTTGCTGTGAGTGTAAGAGATCAGAACATACAAAACCTAAATGTACAATGAGAAAAGATAAGAAAGACAAAATGAAGAAGAAAGTAATGACGGTCACAAGGGATGACAATTCAAATGAAGAAAACACCTCTTTATCTAACAACAAGCATACCAACTTTTGCCTTATGGGGAAACAAGATAATGAGGTAAATTTCTTTAAACAATATTCTTTATATTATAAAGGTTGCTATAATAACAAGGATGATTTGCAATTTGATGAACTGACTAATTTGTATGATGAATTGAGAAATGATTTTGAGAAATTGTGTGAAAAGCATAAAGAAGTTAAGAAAAAGAATTCACTACTTGTAAAAGAAAATGAGTCACTAAAATCAAATATTAGTGAATTAGAAATGAAAAAGGAGTCTAGTGATGTTAAAGAAATAAATGTGTTAAAAGAGGAAATAAAGTATTGAATAATAGGATAAATAACCTTAGAGGTGTACAATCCCGCATGCAAAGTTTCTTAATTCATGAAATTATGTCTTACACACTAAAGGATTTAGGTATTAAATTGATATAAACAATTAAAACTTTCATGAAAACATAACTAGTTTCAAAGCTTTCTTGAATATTTGTTTAAACTATTTGAAGCTTTAGAAAGCCAAATTTGACTCTTTTCTAATAAGTGATGCCCTTGACACTCCTTGCCTTATTTGTCTTTACTTAGATTCAATCAAAACCCTTTCGATTGAATTAGGTTTTTCAAACATAAACCCTAGAATTCTAGCACTTGGAATTATGTTTCAATGCTTGAAATTGATCACATTAAAGTCTAGATTACTTCACAAGAGATCTTAATTCACTTTAAATTGATTAAAAAGATCAAAAAAATGATCACTTAAAGCATAGAGAAGCTCACGACAAAAATGGAGAAAAGAACTTTTATTTTTCTTTTTTTTCATTCTTAATAACATTTTATCCATATTTTCTTTTATATATTTATTAATTTCATTAATATTTAATTAAATAAAAATACATGAAAAATATGGTACCAAATGTGTGATTAAGTTGGAGTCACATCACATCCATATCCACCCTATTAGTGTATACCCTATAAATCATTCGTGTTGTTGATTTCAGGGCTAATGATCTTGTATAAATTTTTATATATTAATAAAAGAAGTAGTTCTTTATTTACATACGTTTGCTGCTTTTTTTATGTTTTTAAGCACTAAATAAAGAATGTATATAAATCGTTTGGATAATTTTATTTAATTATTAAATAAATTTTTAAATTGTTCCCTACATATATGATGTTGATTGGACGACATATCACATAGTAGGTATACTAGTTACCATATAATTATGTTATATGATAATATATGTAGGCTGATAATATGAGTATTGTCATAAGAGCATTAGCGTGAATTTATAGTTGATGAACTATTTATCAAACATGATCGAATATCAATGAATCACATAGTATGCATGTAGTCAATGATTTGTCGATAGATTATAATAGTATGCGACGTAATCCTTTGACCTGAAACGTCTCAATTCGGACTCTGTATGGATTGGTATATTGCATATGGTATATAAGTGCAGAGCTAATCACGTCTTATACAAGAAGCCAGTTTGGGTATGCTTTATTCATATAGGTGTTCGATTGCAAGTCAAGATAGGATCTATTGGCTCGACACATTAGATTAAGAAATCCTGTTGCCTCTGTCTGAGTCGATTCAAAAATGA
>JAVXUL010019846.1:0-11941 GCA_035590515.1 Trichilia minutiflora
ATACGACACTTGGACTCACCAGACTATACTATAACAAGACTACCTATACTTGGGTACATAATCTAATTGAGATCAGAAGGCTTTGAATTGAATTAACTAAAAGGAGGGAAAACATACGAGATGATTTGCCTATCTTAATTAATTATGTTAAAAAGCTTATTATTAGTTAAAACGAGGGAGAACATCTGAGACTTATTTGAAAACTTAATTTTTCGAATGAATTCAAGATTTATGAACCTATTTTTAACTTAATTAATTAGTTTTAACCTATTTTTCAGTTGAGAAAAGGGAATGAATTCAAATTTATAAATATAAAAGAGATTTTCCATTGGATTAAATTGTAAAAGATTTATGAACTTGGCCTTAAACTTAATTTTTAAACTTATTCAAAAACTGAGCAAAATTTGCGGTTAAAAGTATAAATATTAACTTGAATTTAAGACTAAGCTCTAAGCACAAATATTAAAATGTAAATTAAACCTATTTTAGTGTATGACTACAAAAAGTCAAACTTTGTTTGGGATCAAATTGCAAAGAATTATAATTTTAAAGCCAAAATTACAAAAACTTTATTTTAGTCGTAATTAAAAATCAATTATAAATAAAATTCAAAATTCTTATTTTGGTTTTTACTATAATTTGGAGGATAATTTAGTCATTTCATGATCTTCTTTATATATGAGATCGAAGCTTATATTTTTTATTTTCTTTCCATCCTCTGTTCCGAACCAGTTATTGCCCAAGTATTGTTCAAACAACATCATTCTTCATGAAATAACCTTAGGCTCAACACTAGAGCTTAGAATTACCTTTTTATCAAAGTTTTGCTCAATAATTTAAGATGAATCAAAAGAGAAGGGTTATAGATAAATAGTAACTAAGAGGAGGAATTAAATAATGAAGGGCTCAAAATATATCTACCAGCTTAGGTAATTACACCCCTCAACTTATCTTCTTGATTTGAGTTGTCTCTGAACAAGAATAAAGAAAAGAGTGACTAGGTTACTGTTCTTGAAAACCCTAGATTTTAGGTATAATCTAATTTATCAATTTGATTGATAAATTAGGATGATTAAATGTATCTTGATGTTGAGAATAAATGTAACACCTGGTCCAAATCTATCAATAATATTGTCTGCTTTGGTCCAACCCTTGGAGCCTCATGTTTTGTTCTTGGTAATGGGTTATCCCAAGGACTTTTCAAGAGGTCACCCATCTTAATATTGCTCTCATCCAAGCATGCTTAACTGTGTAGTTCTTGAAAATAAACCACTACCCATCCCCAAATACCTTGTTGACAACTTGGTTCCAACTCCACATATATAGCCTAGTAACTTTCTCTCCCATTTTGATGTGGGACTCCTCCTGCCCCTATTGATAAATCAGTTTTAAGAGTTATCTTAGAGCAGGTGCCAGTGGTTGAAGAATTCTTTGATGTGTTTTTGGAGGAATTGTCTGGGTTACCGCTTGATAGGGAGTTTAAATTTTGTATTGACCTTATTCCAAGAACTACATCGATTTTGATAGCTCCCTATCTTATGGCACCTACAGAATTGAAAGAATTGAAAACTCAATTAGAAGATTTGATCAAGACGGGTTTTATTCGACCAAGTATATCTCTATGATGTGCACCACTTTTATTTGTAAAGAAGAAAGATTGTACGTTGAGGTTGTGTATTGATTATCGTTAGCTCAACCAGGTAACCATAAAAAATAAGTATTCCTTGCCAATAATTGATGATCTGTTTGATCAATTGTAGGGTGCAAGAGTGTTTTTTAAAATTGATTTGAGATCGGGATATCATCAGCTAAGGATTAGAGAGGATGATGTCCACAAAATGACATTTATGACTCATTACAGTCATTATGAGTTTTTGGTTACACCTTTTAGATTAACAAATACACTTGTAGCTTTTATAGATTTAATGAATTGGATTTTTCATCCCTACTTAGACAAGTTTTTCATTGTGTTTATTGATGACATACTTGTGTATTCGAGAAATAAGAAAGAATATGCTCAACATCTTAGAGTAGTACTTCAAACTTTGAGAGGGAGATAACTTTATACAAAATTCTCTAAGTGTGAGTTTTGACTTAGAGAGGTGAATTTTTTGGGGCATATTGTGTCAAACAGTAGGATATTTATGGATCTAAGGAAGATTGAAGCCGTAGTACAATGCAAACGATCGAAGAATGTCACTGAAATCCATAGTTTCTTGAGACTAGCAGGATATTATAGGAGATTTGTCAAGGGTTTCTCCTTGTTGGTTGCAACATTAACTTGACTTATAAGAAAGGAGGTCAAGTTCGAATGGGATGATCAATGTGAACAGAGTTTTTAAGCTATTTGAAGAATTATCTCACGTTAACACCAATCTTGACACTTCCTACTCTAAGAGACGGGTATATAGTGTACAGTGATGCCTCGTGATAGGGCTTCAAATATGTACTATACAAAATAGGAAGGTGATAGCTTATACTTCTCGATAATTAAAGAAGAATGAAGAGAATAACCCAACCCATGATTTAGAGTTGGCAGCCTTGGTATTTGCATTAAAGATATGGAGGCATTACTTATATAAAGATCATGCTAGGTATTCATTGATCACAAGAGCCTCAAGTATTTACTCATGCAGAAGGAGCTAAATCTGAGACAATAGAAGTGGTTAGAATTGACTAAGGATTATGACCTAATCATTGAATACCATTTAGAAAATACAAATATAATAGCAGATGCTTTGAGCAGGAAGTCTTCAACCAATTTGGCTAATGTTCGCACCACTTATATGTCATTGTTGATGGACTTGAAAATAATGAGAGTGACATTATAGTATGATAAAGTTGAAGCCTTAGTGGTTAATTTTGTGGTTAGACGTACCCTAATAGATCAAATTAGGCAGGATTAGATGCAAGATAGTGAGTTAGTCAAGGCTTGCCAAGAGATTTTAGATGCCAAGGAGAGTGATTTCTACTTCACTTATGATGGAACATTAACCTTCAGGGGATGGGTTTGTATGTTCAATAATAAGGCATTAAAAGAGGTCATCTTGGAAAAAGCGTACAGTTTTGCATTATCTATACATCCAGGCAGTACTAAGATGTACCAAATCATCAAGGAGAGTTATTGGTGGTCGGTGATGAAGAGAGATATAGTCGAGTTTGTGCTAGATATTTGATATGCCAGCAAGTTAAGATAAAGCACCAGAGACCTGTATGAACCCTATAAACTCTACCTATACCTAAGTAAAAGTAAGAGCACATTACGATGGACTTTATGGTTGGATTGCCTCGAACGTAAGCTGGTCATAATGTCATTTGAATAATTATGGATCGATTCACTAAATTTGCTCACTTTCTACCAATCCAAATACATTTTTATTTGGATAAATTAACTAAATTATACATAGCAGAGATCATCAGATTGCATAGAGTACCAATTATAATTGTGTCAGATTGGGATCTTCGTTTTAAATCTTAATTTTGACTAAGATTTCAGAAAGTTATGGGTACTCAGTTGATATTTAGTTTTGCTTTTCACCCTCAAACTAATGGCTAGTCAGAAAGGACCATCCAGACGTTAGAAGATATACTTAAAATATGTATAATAGAATTTTAGGGTAGCTGGGATATACATTTATCATTGATTGAATTCGCATACAATAACAGCTATTAGACTAACATTAGAATGGCACCTTATGAGGCCTTGTATGACAAAAAATGTAGAACTCCATTATATTATGATGAAATTGGTGAAAGAAAAATCAATAATATTGAATTAATTGAGATCACACTAAAAAAGTTAAGATTATCTAAGAAAGACTAAAAGTGGCTCAAGATAGACAAAAATCGTATACGGATAATTTAAGACTAGAATTAGAATTTAAAATGCGTGATCGAGTTTTCTTGAAAGTATCACCCTGAAAAGGAATAATTAGATTTATAAATTGAAAAAAATTGTATCTTTGATATATTGGACCGTTTACTATTCTGAAAAGAATTAGGCCAGTAGCTTAAGTCGGATTCATGATATATTCTACATATCCATGCTCAATAAGTATATGCCAGATCCATCACACGTACTTAAAGCACCACTAGTCGATTTTGAGGGAAGACCTTCGTTATATTGTTTAATCGGTAAGGATTTTTTATTGGCAAGAATGAGTGTTGAGGAGTAAGATTATTCTAATGGTGAAAGTTCTGTGATGGAGCACCATAATTGAGAAAATGACTTGGGAACCCGAGAGTTTGATAAGATAATAATATCCACACCTCTTTCAATAGTACGGTATTTTTAGCCTGAAGGACAAATCTTTTATGCTTTCTATATGACATACATTTTATGCTCAGTATTATCTTGTTCTGTAAAAGCTGCGATTTCTTCTTTTAATAATAAATAACAAGTGTGATATTCTAAAATACCTTTATTTGATTATTAGGAAAAAAAGACGTATGCATTAGCAATAATTCCCTTATGTAACATTTTTTAAATACATCATATAGAATTTTAAGGACAAAATTCCTTTTAAGGGGGGGAGAATTGTGAATCTCGTTCTTTAATTACATGGATATTATGGTAATTCTTTATATTTATTTGTATACATATAATTTAATACGATTTTTGTATGAAGAGTGTGTTGGTTTAAAATTTCCTGGTAAAGAATTGAGTAATATTAAATAACTCAATACTTAAGAAAAACTAAAAATTTTGACCTCAAAATCATCTCCAATTGAGACAAAGTTCCTCATTATTTTTGTAAAGCTCAAAGAAAGCCTTCTGTTGATATATTCGTGAAGATATCTAGATCAAAAGTTATGAGTATTAGAAGAGGTAGTCCTCATTTGATGAAGGTAAAGAAGTATCGATGTGTGCACAGTTAAAAGTATCGATATATGATACTGAGGAGATATGAGTATAGATAGTTTTATAGGAAGTATCTATACTTAGAATGTAATACGCTATTAACGACAGATATATCGATACTTTGGCATGTAAGTATTACGACATTGCATCCGTGCAAAAAATATCGATACACTTCATGAAAAGTATAGATACTCTATGAATTATTATGAACAGTTGAACCTAAGTATCGATACTGGGAACTATAATGAACAGTAAAAGAACAAGTATCGATACTCTGTTAAAGAAAGTATCCATACTTTAGAAGTCATTGTAAATGGCGAAGAAAAGTATTGATACTTGGAGGAACATATCGATACTCTGGGACATAAAACGAACCTGGAACCCAACTCTCAAAAGAAAGTATAGATACTTTAAATGTAACGAAACTGTGTAATCTTTATTTCAAGCAAAAGTATCGAAACTTAGAGAAAATATCAATACTTGAAGATGTGTCAAACTTTTGACATTATTTTTAGAGGATAATTTGATCATTTCATGGCCTTCTTTATATATGAGATCAATGCTCATCTTCTCTAATTTCTCCTTCTTTTTTGTCTCTCTCAGTTTCTCCCATCCTCTAATCCAAACCAGTTCTTGCCCAAGTCTTCACCAAACTCTATCATTCTTTATAAAATAACCTCAGCATCAACACCAGAGCTCAAAATCACCTTTTTCTCATAGTTTTGTATGACGATTCAAGAGAAATCAAGAGAGAAGGGTCACAAGTAAACAGTAACCGAGAGGAGGAATCAAACAATGAGGGGATCAAAGCATATCTACTAGTTTAGATAATTATACCCCTTAACTTATCTTCTTGATTTGAGTTGTCTTTGAGCATGAATCAAGAAAAGAGCTACTAGGTTACTGTTCTCGAAAATCCTAGATTTTAGGTATAATCTAATTTATCAAATTAGGATGATTAAATGTATCTTGGTGTTGAGAAGGTTGAGAATAAACCATTGTAGAGTGAAAATATGAATAGCTCTGTGTGTGTAGAGAGAGAGAGAGTCACTTGCTTAATAATTGAGTAAATAAGGGTATTGCGATAGCTACATTTGCAGTCATATACATTAATCTTAATTAGATTTTGTACCTAAGTATAAGTAGTCTTATTATAGTATAGTCTGGTAAGTCCAAGTGTCGTATCCACAGGGAGTGTTTTCTCCAAGATTCCAATTGAGTTATGTCTAAGCCAAGGTCTCATAGAAGAACTCCAATAGCAAAGGTAGAATAAATGATGGATCACTTTTAAAGAAAAATTACCAAGTAAAAATTAAATATAAATTAAAACACTAAGGCTTTGGAAATTGATATTTTAGGATGATGGTAGTAACCTATATCCCTTATTTTAACTCAATTGAAATTAACTAAAGAGTTATCCCAATTAGAAGATGAAAATCATTTGATGCATAAAAAATATATTTTCTTTTAAAAATCAATATTTGATTAAAATCACTTCTTTATATTAATTGATAAAAACATATAAAAAAATATTTAAAACATTTAATATTCAAAGTATTTTTTTGTTTCATATGTCTATAATGAATCAAAGAAAGTTTTTCCAAGCATTCAAT
The DNA here is from genome assembly GCA_035590515.1 of Trichilia minutiflora. Taxonomy (NCBI): domain Eukaryota; kingdom Viridiplantae; phylum Streptophyta; class Magnoliopsida; order Sapindales; family Meliaceae; genus Trichilia; species Trichilia minutiflora. The sequence continues at coordinate 6,475 of JAVXUL010019846.1, forward strand.
GTGATAAATGTCTACATAAAAATAAAGAGTTTAAATGCTTAAAAACATTTGTCAAAATATGAATATGCAATTAATTAAAAGAATTTTAACATTAAAATCGAAGATGGAATCTAAAGAACATACCATACATCTTTAGTATTAACCTCCTAACCTTAGCTACTATCTTAGAAAGATATGGAGATGAGAGAATGAAATTTTATTATAAACTAATTCTATTGCATCTATTACATTCTTAAAACACAAAATAGGCCTCCTATTTATATGAAAACATGAGAGTTAAATGTCAAAATAGGTAGGTATAATATTTGATAATTAAGTTGAAAACTTTGACAAATAAAGTTGAAATATTATAGCAACACAAAACGTCATGGATGACCTCAAAGATCAAAGATTCAGCTTATGTGACAAAAATGAAAGTTGTAGATATTGGACCCCTATTTTGAATGCCACTTGTCTTAGGTTAATTCAAAATTTCTATCAAAATATATGGGCTAATTATTCAAGCAAGGTTAGGCTGGACTAGAATAGCAATGAGGCTTGATTGATAGCTTTAGAAATATAACTTAGAACCCGAATTGATGGTTGGACTAAACATAAAAGTTTTAGCCCAATGACTTAGCTTTCCAATGAATTAAGATTCACCTTAATATCTCTCTTGGATGAAAAGTTATGTCCATTTTACATTCACTATACTAAAATAAAAATTAACTGAAATTACAAACAAAGTAAATTTTACATCAAAAACTAGAAATATGTATAAATGGAGAAAGTTAATCATACTTTTAAGTGTAAAATGATAAATTTAAACCTTAATATACATACACTTTTATGTACTCATCACATACACATTGTAGAACAAACCTCTATTCACAGCAACTTTTAAGAAGTTGATATATAATATTAGTAGGCATCAGCTCCACAAATTAAAATATTGAAATATGTTATTTTGAAAGAGAGAATTTTATGAAGGGGAGCCAAATATGCACTATAATTTTTTTTCTTCGACCAAATTTTTGTCCCAGTGAGTTTAATTGGTAAGGTTTTTAGCAAGGGAGAATTAAATACATATTAGATTAATTAAAAGTGATGAAATTTAAAGGAGAGTGTCGTAAATACCTCACTGGTGGCTTCCACCACTTTCTCTAAGTGACCTATATGTCCTCCACCAGTGTGCTTAGATTTCGCCATATAATATATAATGTATTATAAATTTAAGACTTGTACCAAAATTATAAGAATGTCTAACACCAATCTCAATTTGATTGGCTGTGCTGAATGGCTACATTTGCTATAGATAGGCCTTTCCTCGTGTAACCAAATCACTTGAATACGATTCCATTTAGAATTCGAATATTATATTATCTTGGTTAATTTTAATTGCATCCCTCAACTCTCTTTTATTTACATCCCAATATAATATTTATAATATATATACATATACACACATCATCATTCGATGATTGTCTACATCACCATATGATGAGACCAAGGCACCCAACTGTTGTTTTCCAAGATAAAAGGATATGAGGCCAGTGTCATGGGAAGTGAGACTCAAGATGAAGTGGAATTAATTAAATGTTTTATTATAAAAAAATTATCAAAGTATTTTAAGTAACTCATTAATAATAATGACAAATTTTAAATTTAGTCAGATTGATATCTTCTTTTAATTAAATTCTAAGAATTAGAAAATTCTTTTCATATTTTATGTGTGGAATTTTGCAATCAACCTTAAATTATTCTTCTATGGAAGAAGTTGAAGCTGGGCCCAGTTTAGATTTTTAGATTTTGATAGTATGAAATTAACTAATTCACAAAGATCCGGGGTGAAATTCACTACCAAGGCTCGTCTTAAGAGAATCGACTCGAGATGAGAACCTACACTTAAAGAGCTCTACCCACAGACTTATTTTTAAATAATTACACCAATTTAAGTTTTAAAAAAAAAACAGATAAATTTAGACCAGTTATTCTTCTATTCAATCTTTCTTAAAATTTTTGACAATTGTATAAAAATTTAATATTCATAAATATTTAATTTTTATTTAAATATTATTTGTATTCATACTCCGATTTAATATTTTGGGTACAAAGCTAAGTATAAATATATAAGTTGGTCGAAGAATTCGAATGTGAATATCCTTTTACTCAACTCAAACGAATAAGTTTGATTCAATGATATTTTCCTCAACATTAAATAAGTTAATAAATTTAGAGAAATCAAGCCTACGTCAATCTACATCAGTCCTGATTATGACTTTCTTTAAAATTGTGGTGCTTTTACATTTTTAAAATAAAGTTAATAATATCAATGTTTTTAATGAGATATATATAATTTTATATCAATAATTATTATTTAAAACTTTTATTTCACAACAACTATAATTTCAATGTTGTTATAGTATAATACCAAACAAATATATTGTTTTAAAAAATCAAAAAGTTATTAATTGAAAACATAAGGTTTATTTTTTTCTTAATCTCTATAGTGAAGAAAGATTAAAACTTTTGTTGAAAAGTTTAACTCAAAGTTTGGGTTGGGATTCGAGTGTACCCATCACTAACAGTACATGTTTAATATTCAAGTGATATGATTACACAATTACTATAGTCCTATAATAGTTATAAAAATTAAATATGAATATAAATCTCACTAAAAATAAATAATTAAATATTTTTTTAATAATTTTACTTTCAAAACTAAATGAAAGTCAATGACATTAAATATATTTATAAAAGAAGAGTTTTTTTTTAATGTATTTGTTTGAAGGAAAGGAAATGGGTTGTGAATGGAATGAAATTGAGCCTATTTATGTAGATAGGTTGATATTAAAGTGTTATGGACACAATTATTTTTATAGTTTGTGGGATAAATACAATGAAAATTAAAATATTAAATAATAATTATAATATAAATGATTTCGTTAATAGTTAATTTTCTCTAATATTTTTAAATTTTTATTTATAAAGTCCATTAAAAATTAGGTATACCAAATATATAATTTAATCCTTACCACAAAGACAAGCAAATGGCTTCTCCTTGTAGGATTCCATTTTTAACCCAGAATTTGAGTGGTTGGTATGAATTTTTAAATTATTAGACCAAATTAAACATATGGCGAGGAGGCAAGGATTGGAGAACATTCAAATGGATCTTATCATCACGTGGTATTTGTTAACCCCCTCAGGGGTGGTCTGGTGGTGGAAATTAAGTTTGGGATCTCAAGGTTCTAAGTTTAATTTCTCATATGGTACTTTTGTTGAAACGTCTAGGAGGTCAGGCCCTGATTTTCTCCAGTCGTTTGATATCGTCTGTCAGGGTGCTTGCCGATTAGGGTACCACGGGTACTTTCGATTTAGGCCTGGATTCCGTTCCAATAACGCTGTTTTAGAGTAGTCGAGAGCCTGGATCCCCGTGACGAATCCCGGGATGTTGGCTGACGGTTGAATTTTTCGGGTTTCAAAAAAAAAAAAAAGAGAAGGTATTTGTTAGGATTTTGTCTAACATATTCAATTATTATTTGATTTGATAACGATTAAAATTGGGAATATCAGATAATAGATTCACACCTAATTCAACTATAACTCATAACCCGCATTTGTATTACTTTAATTTATCAGAACTTCTATGTACCAAAAAGTTTAATTGAATGCTTGTAATAACGTTTGTCATTTTGTTTTAGTATCAAAGCATGTGAAGTTGAGGGGTAAAGTATCGAGAGAGGTTTCTAATCTAACAACAGATAATTACGGGCGATAATGGACGTCTTTTCTCTCCCACAAACTAATCAATGATTAGAGTTGTTTCATCGATGAGGTTAAGGCAAATTGAAATCAACAAACCTAATTGAGAAGACATGAAAAAGTTGACCTTAGGTGAGAACACAATGGAGTGCCGACGAAGATGCTGCTACACATAATCTGAGGTGCATTATAATGGTATCAGAGTAAGAAGGGAAGTGCTCAAAGAGTATACATGGGACGTTATTTGACTGTTGGGAAAATCTCTCCTTAAATAATAAAACATAAAATATAACAGAATTACTAAAATTTTCTAGATCAAGCGTTGAACCAAACAAAATTGTATGAGAACGTTGTTACGAGCGAAAAGATTCTTCAAACGTGTGAACTGTTAACACGGAGTTTATTGGAGAGAGTGTATATGTTCGTGAATTGAAGTTGGAAGGAGTAGGTAAGACAGAAATCTTTAGAGCAATGGACAACTCGGACAAGAGAGGCGTATTTTATCAGTGGGGTACGAAGGGCATAACATATTGAGCGGGGCAGACATCTATATCTATGATAGTCTGATTTTAATGGTCCTAATTTGTTAGAATAAATAAAATTATTGAAAATAAATTGAGGACAGACCTTTTTTTTTTTAACTAAAAGAAAATATAATTATGTATTAATAAAATTTATTTTAAAATTTTAAAGTTAGTTACTTTAATTATATAAAAATTATCTCTTTTAAAAAGAGAGAGTTACATATGATTTAATTTCTTAATTTAAAAAATAAATAAACAAATAAAAATTAAAAAAAAAGATATATAAATAATTTTTTAAAAATTTTAATTTAATAATTAAAAAAAATTCTCAACCACCGTATCATAATTATAAAAAAAACTCTCAACCATCGTATCGTAATTATAAAAAGATCCGTTATTTCTATACGAAAATCACTAAAAATATTTTTCTATAAATAAAAATATTTAAAAAAATTTAATTTAAGAACAATTGAATGTTGAATTGATTAGAAATTAAAACTATTCTGACGATGAGACGAAGGCCGATTAAGATTAACAGAACATATCAACATGACGAGAGAAAAATTGAGCATAGGTGATAGCAACTGAGACGGCGACGGATATGCAGCACATAATCTGAGCCTTGTTGCAGTACACATTGTAGGACATTCACACGACCCTTATAATCATGTGATATTTATTACGATTTGGTCCAACACATTCAATTATTATTAGATTTGATGGTCATTAAATATTTGAAATATCAAATGATAGATTTATGTGTTCTCACGTGTGATATTTTTATTTTTATTTTATATTCATAAAAATTTATTATTTTTTTTTTTATTTTATAATTTAAATTTATAAAAAAATTATTTTATTTTTTTTAAATTAAATAAAAATTTTAAATATTTTATTTAAATTATTATAATACTTTATATTATAAAAAAATTTATATTCATAAATAAAAATTTAAATATTATATTTATTTACTTATATGTATAAAAAAATTATATTCATTTAAATTTATATTTAAATCTTTATATTTTTATAGTATAATTGTAATACCCTGCATAAAAATATATAAATAAAATAAAAATAATTTTTATAAATTCATAAATAAATTATAAATTCACAAATTTTTGTAGGATTATAGATATGATATAAACAAACGCAATCTCCCTGGTCAAGGAAAAAACCCAACTTGTAATGTGATTCTA